>NDXB01016233.1:0-40079 GCA_002631895.1 Agapornis roseicollis
CAAAACACAGCTACTAAAGAGAAGAAAAACTGACTGCAACTGCTGAACCCAGGACAGTAACAAAGAAAGAAAAGAAAAGGAAATGTAGCTTACAGATGGAAATAAGTATATGTGAATAGGAAGGGCTTGTGATTTAACAGTTAAAGAAGTGAGAGAAATCAAGTTTAAATTGAAACTGTATGAATGAAGTCTCAGGCCTGGAATGAGCTATTTTGCAACCAAATTCCATTTTCCTGAAAAAGAGGGACAAAATCGTATGGACTTTATTTGTAAACCATCACCAATATTTAAATGTTACCAGAAACCTAACCAAAAGCATCGCCTAGTGATACAGCTTTTAATCCTTGTAACAGGGCAATGAATAACCTGTAACATAATAAATGGGTCATTTGACTTTGTTCTGTCATTTTCAGTAGTGCTGTGCTCTTTTCAACAAGTAACACATGTAACAGGAGACCCATGTGTTGCAAGAGCACCGGCGGCAAGCAACTGCTGTGCCTACAGCATCCAGAGCAGCACCAGTGGGACCGAGCCTGGCTCTGGACCAGCAGGACCCAGGTCTGTCCACACCTCCCTGGCATCGCTCATGCCTCCCAGATCTGCAGTGCCTGGCCACATTCAATCACTACTGCTGACACTTTTGTAGGGAGTCCAGCGAATTCCTGCTTCCAATGCTTTGGGCTTCTGCATTCCCCCAGTAAATTAGGCAAGGTGAGCTTGCGCACCATGGGTGGCATGGTTTAGTGTGAGGTGTCCCTGCCCATAGCAGGGGGTTGGAACTTGATGATCTTAAGGTTCTTTCCAACCCCAACTATTCTATGATTCTATGTAGCTCACATGCTCGATTACCAGCTTTATATACCCGTGGCTGCTGCTGCTTCCACACACCTGTGCTGTGGATGATCAGTTCTCTCCTCATTTGAAGGAGCAGTGATGTATCACTGTATTATCTTGTCGGAACTTCAATGGTTATTAGCTTGCTTGAAGCCACAAGGTCACCTACACAGGGTGCAATTGTTTTTTATAAATAATGCTTATTATGCAAATTCATTATTTACAGATGCCATTAGGCAAAAGTGGATGTGAGGAGCAGAGTAATAGGAACAGTGAGGAAAATATATGTGATGGAAGATGAATTATGGTTTGGCCAAATGAGGAAAAGAGAATGCAAATACAGGACCTTTCTGGTGAAGATGCAGTAGAGAGCCCCAGGCAGGAGCCAGAGCTGGAAGCAGAGTGAAGGTGGGAGCTCAGGCTTGGCAGGGCTTTTGCCACAGAACCAGCTGCATACAGTGCTGGCTCCTGTGGTGGTTCCTCCTTGGGAAGGCTCATGCAGCCTTCAAGTCCCCCCATACTTACAGCCACAGCTTGGCCAGGTCTGCAGGAAAGGGGTAGACAGGGCACCTGTACCTTGCTAAGGGGTGTCTGCCAGATTATCCTACACTTGTCTGGAAATGCACATTTCAGCACACACATCTCTATGGGAGAATTGTATAACAATCTGATGAAGCCTGTAGTTTCATGGTCTAGAAACATAACTGTGGTTTCCACTCCTTAATGCAAACACATTTACTGTTGTGGCTGTGTTTCTTGTTTGGTTTTTAGCTTTTTACCTTCTTCTGTGGGGGAATCAGAGTAAAACTTATTAAGTCACTTTGCACAAAATCATCAGCTGGAGCCTTGTAGACAGGCTGGCAAACACTCAGACTGCTTTTCCTTTGACTGTGGTTGCCATTAAATACAGCTGTGGGTCCCATCCCCAGGGCAGCCTCAAGGAAGCCTTAACCAAACACATAATCCACATTAAAGCAGGACACTACATGGATGTGGTTTCAGTAAACTTTGTGAGCAGCAGTTAAAGCAGGCCTGCATGCTTTTTAAATACATTTCACCGTTTCAATGGTGGCTTGTCCTGTCAGCTTTTTGATGACCATGGGAATGAAATTCTTAATTTCTTAGTCTGTTACTGGTGGAGGAGCCAACATTTCAGTTGATTCAGCACCATTACTTACAGCTTTCATGCCCTGGTCTTGTCTCTGCCACCTTTAATGAAATGCAGACTGACCCTCATTCTCACTATCCTTCTCTTCCTTCCTCCCGTCAGATGCTGGCTGTCATGTGAGTGTTGTCACAGCTGTTGGCAGGCATATTTAGACAGTACAGGCTATCTGTTTACCTGGTTCTAGGCCCAAGACACAGGCAATTAGCTCCTGACCCTGCTGGGTTTGTGTCATCCTTTGGGCAGCATACAAAGCATGTACCAGCAAGGTGCAGTGGCTTCTGGTGCCACTGCAGGGGTGCTGCTGGTACCACTGCAGGGGTGCTGCTGGGCAGACGGTCACCCTGCACCCACACAGCAAACAAGCAACGTTGCTGTTCATGAATCAGAGTGAGGATGATGGAGTTGTTGATAATTGCTTGTTAGTAAATCCATAATTAACTCTGGAATATTTTTGTCTTGCTGGGTGCTAATGGTATGGCTAGAAGCAACTCCTTTACCTGTGCTAGCAGTGCCCACATGATAACTGACTGCAGGAGACTGCAGGCTTTTAATCTCCAAAGGAAAATAAAAATCTCTTTTTTAGATGTCAATGTTATTTTTGAAAACTTAGCAAACAAAATCTCTTCCCCAGAAAATCCTCAGCATGCATTACAGAGCCATTTTGCATCTTATCTCCTTTCACGCTTCCGATGTGCCTTGGAAGTGTTGATGTCAACATGCATAACAGCAGTGTATGCTCAAAATCTTATTATAATCTCTTCTGTAGGATTCACTGGAAAAAAAAAAAAAAATGCATTTTCTCTGTATGTGTGCAGGTGTGTATGTGCACTCAGCTGAAGAGCTAGGTAGCATTTCACTTGATCACCAGTTTCTTCTTCATCCTCAAGGCTGAACAGCACTTCCATAACTGCCTTCATGCGAGTACTGAACAAGGAATCCCATCTGTTGGTGCCTCAGGCAGCAATTGTTCTCACAGAGAAGAGCACAGGGACAGGCCATGGCCCAGGACAGGGCTGAGTACCCCAGGGCTGCAGTGCCGGGGGTGCAGCTTGCTCAGAGCTTGTGTCAGCACTGAAAGGGCTCAGGAGTGCATTCAGCAAGAATAGCTTTCCAGTGTAACTCCTGATTAAACCAACACACCAAGGAAGTGATAAGGCTTGTCATGGTTTATGAGTCTCTCTTCTAGCACAATAGGAATGGGTAATTTCCAAGGAAGCTCTGAGTCTCAAAAGGAGGACAGAAGACTTTTATCCGTGCTTTTGTTTCAGAAAAAATGTGCTCTTCGTTAAAACAACGGCATAGGAACCAGGAGGTAGAGTTCATGGGAGAGCTCATCTGACTGTGGGACACAAGGATGTCCAGACACCCCCACGAGCCCTTTCCATAATGAGTGGATAGGAAGGTCCATAGGGTACTTACAAAGTCACAGGTAATCCTTGTGGAGGATAAACATGAGCTGGGAACCACAGAAAGGCACAGGTTCGTCATGTAAAGAGGAGCCATCAGCCCTGAATTTTATAAGCCACAGAGACTGGTAGCCACAGAGAAAATGACTGGCATGAGGCTCCGGCATGGTCCCTCGACCTAAATCCTTCTGTGCAGCTGGACAGATCACAGCGTTGCAGGAAGGATCTCACCACAACATGTGCACCATGTGCATCACCCCCCAGTACAGGAACAACAGTGTGGGCTTCCTCTGTCTGCTAGAAAATGTTCTACCTGCTCTTAGTGGATTCATTGCAGAAGCTGACCTAAAGTTAAACTCCAGCACTTACAAAACTCATGCCTTTTTGCCAGTCCAATTAATTCTGCTTTAGCTCCCATTCAGGCTCCTTTGTTTTTTTTCAACTACATTAAAAAGTTTCTTAATACCAGACAATATCTCCCTGAAAACATGGACACAAAACACCATTTCATTGCATTTCAGGCAGCATAAGCATGTGGAGCTTTTTAATTCTTGCCAGATATGAATTTACTTTCTACACCCCTCAAATCATTTTGGTGATTCAGTTGGAATATTTTTCTTTAAAATACAGGCAGCAGAACACTGTACAACAGTCCAGTATTGGTCTTATGAGAGGAGAACTGCCTCCTGCTTCATCCCACTGCTCTCCTGGCATGTCAGAAGCCCTCTGCCACTGCACTTGCTGCAGCACTGCACCCATACCTGCTCCCCATCAGCTCCAAGCCTGGCCTGGTAACTTCTGCCTAGATGGGATCAGGGCATCGTGAGATCATATCACTGCCTGTGGCTGTAGCATTGGAAGCTTCACCTGCCTGTAACTGGACATAGACTTCCACACAGGTGGTGATTTTATAACAAGATCCAAGTAGTTTATTAAAATGCTGAGTAGACAGAACTCAGGTTTTTTTCTGTATGTGGTTTCATGATTCTCACTGCACCCCATGGTCTGGGTGGGCTGCCAGGTTGTCCCAGGTCACTCCACTTCTGGAAGATCATTTGGAAAGAGAGCAGCTACCCATAAATTTTACCAAGGGCTGAAGCTGTGCCATGCCATGGCCTTAAAACCTCTGTGGCCTGAAAGGACTGCTGCAGAGGTTTAATGTTACAAGGAAATCCACTTTCCACACTCACTCAGTTTTCACCTGTAATTACAACTCTAGGCTTGACAGATAAATCACTCTTCATCACTGGAGCAGAAAACATCTCCCATTCATTTTGGTATACTTGAAGTCCAGGGAAGTTATGTGTGATTTTAGAATGCAATTTTGTCTGTGAGCTTTTAAACTGTAGTGGCACCATGGGGTTTTATTTATCAGTACTGTGGTCAGAACAGAATGGAGGTAGGAGTTATCATTTCCTTCATCTGTAAGCATGTAGACTAGGAATTTATCTCCCTTTTAACCCTGCTCAATTTTACTTTAGCAATCCAAAAATACTAAACCAAAACCACCAAACCAAAGACACAATCAAAAACAACATAATGGTGATCTAAAAAGAAAGGCTGAGTTATTGTTTGCCCAGCTACTGGTAGTATTTCTCATTGATCAGTGACAACACCTGGAAAGGCTGGACTGAGGGAAATATCTCATAAATGTCTCATTTTTCCTTGTGGAGGTGGCAGCATGTGAACTTCTATATCCTTCTTCTAACTTTGAAATTACCTGGAAAGCTTTCAGCTTAGTGAAATTGTGGCAAGTGGAAGTCACATTGCAAATCATGACATTTTGCTTTTGCCTGCCTCTTTGCATTACTGACCTGGCCTGAGCGATCCCTAGAAGGCGGGCTGTGAATTCACAATACTCAAAATGTGATGAGAAACTGCACAGGTCTTCCTGCCAGGACTGTTGATCTGGTAGACTGCTGCTGACTAACAGCCTAATTATCAACAGGCTCTGTTAATTACACATCTAAAGTAACACACAGTATTCCTTCTTTAACGTTTGCAATGTTCAGCACTTTTCAATGACAGAACTGTGCAATGTGGGGCGCACATGTGGCTTCATTGTTCAATTGAAGCAATGGAATATCAATCTTTATCAAAAGTGCTTTCAGACATGTAGCATAAAAGATCTGCAGAGTGCATAGATACTGCAGTCCAGTGTATCACCCTCAGCCTGGATCATAAAGCCCATTTAAAGAAAGCAGATTTTTTACTGAGTACCGATTCCAACTTAGCAAATGGTGTAGCCACAAACCAAGGTCTGCTCAAAAGCCTGGACTACTGGCCTTGGGCTTTAATGCCTGCTGCAGGTCTGCTTCACAGTTCTGCTGCATTGCCAGGAGCAGGAGCAGTAGCAGCATCAAGGGGGGGAGTATTTTTGGCATGGAATCACCATTGCTGCTTGGCAGAGTGTACAAGTCTGTAAAGTGATTTATGACTCAGAAAATGTATCTTCTTGTCATACAAACCTATCTAATAGCTACCTGTGCGGGGCACATTTCCTTTTCCTTGGAGATCTCTATGTAAAATCCTATTATAATGAAACAGTAAAAAACAAGAATATGGTATCTGCAAAATTGTCTAAAAATAGTTCAGTAATAATGCCGCTGCCTTCTGCAGGCTTAAAAAAGAAGACTTTTCAAGTCTATAATTCACTAATACAATCAAACACAATCATAAGCAAAGTTATTCACACTGACTTGATTAGTAAAAAGAGAAGTGTATGCTAATGAGATGTATCCTGCAGCATCTTTCACATTGTTTGAATATGCACTTCTGTGCACGGATTCATCAGCTGTGGGCAAACGAACCCCTCCTTTCTCTTCACTTAAAATGTTCTGGTTTCTGGAAGATGGGTGGATTTGGGGATTGCACCATGGCCACTGTGCTCACAGCAGCTGATGCCATGTCAGGGCCATGCAGGGCTGCCCTCCCTACCAAAGAGGCTTCCTTTATTTGCTGGGGCTCATCATGTCCACAGGCCCAGCCTGGGGGACCACTGGTGGACAAGGATGCAGCTGTGCTGCTCAGAGCCTTCCCCACCACAGGGGACTGCAGCCAGCAGAAAAACATCCAAGATGTTCCTTCCCAGAACAAAGAGCAGGAGAAAGCAGAATGTGCCCTGGCAGGGATGAGCACAGCTCCACTACAGCCCCTCACTATAGGGTTTGTGCTGGCCAGACCCTGCAGCTGCAGCACCACTCTGAGCTGAGTCCCCACATGTTCAACACACCCATTTCTCATAGGAGCCCATGATTGCAAGCAGGATTTGACAGAGCTCCAACAGGATCTCCCATGGGCCCCTTGGAGGCACCAGAAGATCCCCTTGTCTTCCTACTTCTGTCAGCTCCTGGGCTCATCCAGCCGAGCTGCAGGGACCCTGCTGTCAGCATCAATGCCTCAGCTGCATTTCAAGCTGTAGTAAGTTACCAGCCTCAGTGATTGCTCTGGGCAGCAAAATAAAAGCACCTATACAATTAAAATGGCAGGGCCTCGAAAAGGCAAACAACTATTGCTCACCACGTTACACAGCAGTACCAACCCCTGCGGTGTCAGTCTGTCCTTAGCGGCTCGGTAACAGTGGAGCAAAGACCCTGCTGAATTGCCACAGTCCTTACATTCCACCAGCACTAACACATGCTGGCTGTGAGCCGTCTCACAGTTGTTTGAAAGCAGAAGTGATGGCTACAAATCAGAGGAATAATTCCCTGCCATTTTCACAGCCGCTAGCACAGCAGTCCAAAGGAAAGCCTGATCAAGGTTTGAAAACAGCAGGGAAACCCATTTTTGTTGCGAGGCACAATGGCAAAGTAATGCCTAATTACCATTACAAAAACCTGTCTATACAGAGATAAGCGGATAGTCCTCAGCACTACTGAAACTAAAAGCCTACTAAGTCTTTGTAATTCATTTAATTTGCTTTATTTTACTCTGTCTAGCAGATAAAAGGAATTGGAACTGCAGTATAGCTTGTTTAGAAAGCACTCATGGTCCCCATGCATGGAGACAGATACAATGCCGGTTTTCCCAAACCCATTGCTAGCTAGTATTTTATAATGAGCCTCAGCCGTGCAGCGAAGGGGAGAACTCAGCATGTCTTGGTGAAGACTCCACTGCTCACCGTTGGTTCACGGAGGGGATCGCCAGCACACAGTGCAAAGCAGCACCACACCAGCAGCACCCACTTGTCGGCAGACAACTTTTTAACAAGGTAAAATGTGGTACAAGGGGAGAGACCTCGACTTTATCACAGTGCACAGCAGTGCAACAGCCAAGGTGCTGAGAGCTTTCCAGAGAGCCGTCCACGTTACCTCTGCCTGGTGCATAGCAAATCCACCGCCAGTGCAACAACTTGCTAAAAAAGAACATTTTAAAGGCAAGGACTGCCTGGAAGAGCTCTAACAGGGAATCACTGGGACCTGTTGCTGCTGCCATGCAGATAAATAACAACATTTTGAAACTGGTTCATATAGGCACCATCACGTCTAATGATGGTATATATACACAACCAGCCATAAATACAAGTGGTACAGTGACAATACCATGTTCAGGTTCCCATGTTATTTGGCCCCACAAGCTGCCAAGCCTTGGATTTTTAAAGGTTTTTAGGAGCCTAGAGTTGAAAATTATTAGTGAATGGGGAAATTCAAGTCCCCACAGAAGAATGAGGGAAACACAGCCCTTGAAGTACAAGTCCCACACAGGACTCAGGATGCACTAGAAAGGTTGTGGCTGTTAGAGCTGTGTTATCTGTATCACGCAGCACGTACACACCTACAGACAGATGTTACCACAACAGCAGAATGAGCCATGAACAAATGAAGGAACAACTCCAGCCATGTGTTCAGTCCAGATTTATCTCCTTAAACATTCCTACAAAGTGCCTCAGGGATTAAAAACCTGTCATCAGGGAGATCAGAAAATACTGTGCAGCCTGCACTGTGAATTGCAGTGATCAAAATGACTAATTAAAAGAGAAATCTAATACAGTGTCACTCTTCTCACTGCTTTGTCAGCTTATCTGTTTGAATGTATCCAAGGAGGCACACAGCTGCCATCTAAGTCAGTTGCTAGCATGTGAAAAAACCCAGGTTACTTCCCAGGCCCAGATGCCCAGGTTTGGAATACTCCTATTTTCCATGATGTTTTACTTTTCCAGAGGTATGCTATAAATGAGTCTTATTTTCTAATAGATAAAATTTATAGCAAATATGATGTTTTGACACTTTGGCAATCATCTCCTTACAGCTGTAGTTGACAGTGCCGGTGCAGCATCATTTGGGCATTTTAGATGCACCAAGGAGAATTTGGGGTTAGAAGACCAGGGAAGAAAACACTTTTATTTTCACTGCATTTCTAAATTAATACCAGTTACAATAGTCAATCTTTCACTTTCCCTTTTAAAAGCAAGAACAAAACAAGCTATTGCAGAGGGGGAAATTATGAGAGGGAACAAAACTGTCTCACTGAGCAGAGACTTCAGTGCTTAATATCTTGTATACTGAAATGACACTTCATGAGTGACCAGGCATTTGTAGGAGACTAATCTTGGTGAGCCAGGAATCAGTTGTTTGCTATGGTATTTGACTGAACTTGCATTCATAAAACAAAAATGAGGCCGTTCTTCCATTCTTGCATCTTTACCACACAGAGATACCTGAAAGGGGCCAAGACATCCCTGCTGCACACAGGAGCAGCAGTGGTGGGTGAGCAGAGCAAGAGGACAGAAGGAGGACAGGCCACAGAGCCGACAGGCTGCAGGTCCTGCAACCTGCAGTGATGGCGCCCCAGGAGCTTGCCCCAGGGTTTCCTCAGCTTTTTCAGACTATTTAAAGTCTCCAGTTCTGTCAGTTAAAGCTGTTTGGCAGCAAGTCTTCTTCCTCACCCCTAGCACAGCAGCCATTCAGAAGTGTGGTGATGGAGATGCTGGGAGAGGAGCCAACGCCTGATCTGTGTGTTGCCCACAGTGGCCTTGGTTTAGCTGCCCACCACTCAGATAATGAGATTGTGGCCAGGCTTAGGACTGCAACTTGCTGGCACTGGTGGGAGGTTGATTTGCAATCTATATATAATTAACCCAAGGCATCGGTTTTGGTTCTTGAGGATGCCTGCAGCCTCCGCATTTTATGGTGACCCAAGGCCTCAGGGATGGGTGTGTGTGCTGCTTCAGGCAGTGAAGGGCAGGGAATGATGTTGCATTAATTGTGCAACATGTTAAAGGTGTATCTGCTTTGTTATCAGCTCCCCATCCCTGGTATCCTTTCTCCCGCAGGTGCTGGGGACATCAGGGCAATTTAGAGATGATACCTTAACTTCCATGTCAGGATCTTAAGATGGTTCCCCCCCTAGAAACAAGGGGAAATGTATATTCTGACAGTGATGTATTTTGCTCATTTGTACACAGATATGAATAGGAAGCACCATACAGGGCAGTGGAAAAGCTCTGCATTGTTGATGCTGAAAGGGAAACCGCGATTCCATGAGCTGGTCCCTCAGAAGGGAGATGCAGGAGCACACACTGTGTACTGGGCAATAGAAAAGTGACTGGGGGCTCCTGCTGCCCAGCCCTCATCTGCACCCCCAGCAGCATCCACACAGACATCATGCCCAGCTCTCTGCAGGACTTGCCCCGCTGCCCATTTACCACATTCTCTCTGCCCACAGCAGTGCTCTGAGCAAAGGGCTCTTCAGAAACCCTGGCATTACAAATACTAACCACATGGAACCACAGCAAGTGTAAATTGTAACCTAAAATCCAAATCTTCTTCCAAAGGCAATAGTACTGGTATGAGTAGACATTTTTGGACCCAATGTGCAATATTTATGAAGAGCAACTGCAGCAGAGTCCACCAGCTCCATGTCTAGCTTGCTATGGTAATGGTTTCCTCAATTCTCCTGTCTTAGCTCTAATAGTCATTCTACTTTCTTGCAAAGTCCCTGTTTTACCTCATCCACTCATGAGTCACAAGCAATTACAAAGAATCAACAATTACACTGCTACTTCAGATGGTTGAGCAATCATAACACTACAGCATAATAGTTTCTCTTGCTCTTTTATAGATTTTGGCAACTGACAGCAACAAATACACTATGCTGGCAAACTACTTCTGTCTCGTCATACATGCGTATGTGTATATATATATATACACACTCATGGACAAGCCAGGTTGGACAGGGTTTTAAGCAACCTGGTTTAGTGGAAGATGTCCTTGCCCACAGTACAGGGGGTTGGGACTGGATGAGCTTTAAGGTCTCTTCCAACCCAAACCATTCAGTGATTCCATGAAACACGTACAAGCAGCACTGGACACCACCAGAAGTCAGAGGTGACTGCACAGGAATAGGTCTGAGGAGATCAGCAGGGCATTTTGCACTAAAGCTGTGCATGCTACAAAAGTAAAAAGAACAAGTTTCAAAGTACCAAAGCATTCTGACCACTGTGTGCTATATCCAGGAAGAATAAAACACCTCCTGCAGAGCACCAGGAGGTATCCCAGCTTTGGGTGGCATTGTGCCTCTAATAAGGCAGGGACCATTCCACACATTCTGCTCAGGATTCAAAAGGAGGAAAAGTCAGTATCCTTTAATAAAACCAAGGACCAATAATCTGCCAGGTGGATGACAGATCTAGACAGCAATCTACCAAATGTGTAGCTTGGATTTAACAGCATATTAAAATCTGAGAAACATTTAAAATATAAGCTGTTAAAATATTTTTTCTGGAGCTCATCAAAGGAGAGAAAAGCCAGGTAAGGTTTGTGAAGGTGGTATGTCAATATTAAGTGGAAAATACGTTAACTTGTCTCTAGAATAAAAATACATTCAAGCATTTCAAACTGTCTTGGACAAACAAGTGTAGTTTATACAAACGGGACAGTAACTATCTCTAAAGCAGTGGGAGAAGACAACAATGCTGCTGAAGCAGGGTTGGATTCACCTACCAGCATCAGTGTATGCTGGGAGGCAGTCACAGAAAAGGCAAATTCAGTGCAGAGGTACATTCAGAGTGCAAATAGAATAGAACACAGTAGAATATATATATAATAGAATGGAATATGTATATAAAATAATATGAATTAAATTGAACAGAACAGAATACAGTACTTACATATAGCGTTACACATGGCAATCTACAACCAGCACCCAGAAAGCCAACCGTATCCTGGGCTGCATCAAAAGGAGCGTGACCAGCAGGTCGAAGGAGTTGATCCTGCCCCTCTACTCCGCTCTCGTGAGACCTCACCTGGAGTATTGTGTGCAGTGCTGGTGTCCTCAACATAAAAAGGATATGGAGCTGTTGGAACAAGTCCAGTGGAGGGCCATGAGGATGATCAGGGGACTGGAGTACTTCCCGTATGAAGATAGGCTGAGAAAGTTGGGTCTGGAGAAGAGAAGGCTGCGTGGAGACCTCTTAGCAGCCTTCCAGTATTTGAAGGGGACTTTTAAGGATACTGGGGATGAACTCTTCATTAGGGACTGTAGTGACAGGACAAGGGGCAACAGGTTCAAACTTACACAGGGGAGGTTTAGATTGGATATAAGGAAGAAGTTCTTTAAGGGTGGTGAGGCACTGGAATGGGTTGGCCAGGGAGGCTGTGAATGCTCCATCCCTGGCTGTGTTCAAGGCCAGGTTGAATGAAGCCTTGTGTGACATGGTTTAGTGTGAGGTGTCCCTGCTTATGGCAGGGGGGTTGGAACTAGATGATCTTAAGGTCCCTTCCAACCCTAACTATTCTATGATTATATGACCTAGTAGGTTTGAGTGACTCATCCAGGATGGCAGCTCTCTGTCATGTGGGTCCCAGGCAGAGATGGGCACAGATACCACATCACTCAGAAAGGGACTGAGTCACAGCTGCATCCCTGGCAGGAGACTGGGTGTGTGTCCCAGAGAAGGCCATTGAGGCCTGTGAGCTCCCCCAGGACTCTGACAGAAGTAGATTTGCACTGCTCATGTGCTCTTTTTTAGATACTTATTGTTGTCTGGTTTTGGCCAAATGAGCTTCCACTCTGATGGAGTACTGTTCTTCTTGGATTCCTTTGTTGTATTATGTTTTTCCAAGGGAAATGGCTCAAGCATTTCTAAAAATGAAAACAAGAAAAAAGAACCCAGGGACAAAACAACAGGCATTGCTAACATCAAAAAAGGTCTGTAACCATCTAGTACAGGACCATTACATGCTTCAGATTTAGAGTTTGATCTTTGAGCCATGCTAGTGTCAGAGATGTGGTTTTTTGCTATTATGTGGAAACCCAACTAAACTGGAGGTATCATGCAGACACTTACATAACCATGCAGGCAAGCTTATCAGCAAACAAGTCAAGGCCAGCACCCTGTAGCTAAGTGCACACCTTCACCCTCATCTCTCAACAGCAACAAGGAAGGAAGACCCACAGCCATGGAGAGCAGAGCCTCCCAGAACTCTAGGGCTGTGGATCAGGTCACAGCACATTTTGCTAAGGAAAAGTTAGCATTTAAACAATAGTCAACATTCCCTGATAGACTGAGTAGGCTCAAAGCTTGCATAAGCAGTAAGATGAAGAGCAGCAGGAAAAAGTAAATGAATAGAAACCCCATGGGCAGCAGAGCTGATTTTGTGACCAAGCACAAAGTAAGAACAGATTGATAGCTCTCTAAGACTAATTATTAACAAAAAGAGAGAGTGGCCATGTGGTAAAGAGATTTCCTGAAATCTCTTCTAAATGAAAAAGCAAGATACCGAAGAACAGTGGAAAGGTCTGATGCTAATGAATATGTTATGTAAAAAAGAGACCATGAGTCTCATTTAAGGCCAAAGAACAGGAAAGAAGTTACAAAGAGTTCAGAAGACTTCTATTGTATGAATTTGATCAAAACATTGCCTTAGGCTCCAGATACTGAACATTTCCCAGTTTTTCTGATTTTCACATGGGAAGCTTACTTCAGTCCCTGCAACAGGATCTCAGTAACTAACTGTTTTTCCAGCTCATTCTGCTGCAGTTTGTCCAGGGCCAGTCTCTGGCTGTTGGGGCTAAACATCACATTGTAGATGGATTTGCATTTCTGCTGCAGAAATGCAGTTTGGGGGAACTTGTGTTTCCCCAAAATTCAAGGTGTGAGGGTTTCAAGAGGGTTTTCACCCATTCCAGGTTCTGGTTTCTGCAGCTCCATGCAGAGTGGCAGTGAACACAGTAGGGATGAACACAACTGAGTAGGGGAGATTTTTGTCCCAGTACACGGGAAGCATAAGGTGCTGCTGTGGACAGATGTACCATTCTTATTTCGTGCTTCATTGGACCCTCTGACAGAGAATTAAATTTTAATGAACTGGATATCAGCTATCTCAGGAAATCACTCTGTAATTTGCTTGGAGATGTAAATAGCAGACACAAACTTCACAAACAGCATATTAAGGAATTAGAAGAGCAGAGGTTTTTTGGGTTCATTCTATATCAACTCAGCGGTACTATAAAACCGGTGTAACCAAGCAGGAACCCTTCTTTGTGCACCTTCTGAAAAAGGGGTTTGTCATTCTAAACTTTTCACCATCAGGCTCAAGCCCATCTTTCTTTTGCTCAGCTAGATGAAGTAGGTCTGTTATCTCCAGCTGCTATTACCCACCATCAAACTACTACATCTCATGAGATTTTTTTTATATGTTTTTCTGCAGCCTTCCCCTTTTCCCAGTTCTTGTGAGAATATTTGTCTACCTATAATATCAAGGGTGATCCATTATACACCTATGAGGGGAGAGATTAGTTTCTTTTGCAGCAGACAGGAAGGTAGGAACCTGACAGTCCAAAAGGGCCACAGTGTTACACCACTCTGCCCAATTGCTCTCCCATTTGGAGGTGTGCTGACAGCAAAAGACACCCTACAGAGATGATGTCTGTCTTATGCACCCTGCACATCTTGTCATTGCCAGGAGAACACAGGACTGGCTTGCTCATGCCCTGGGACCAGTGCACCACAGGAGGCAGCCCTGCCACCGAGGGGCAGTTGCCAGGGCTTCTAGTCTCCTCTGGGCCCTGGAACACCTCTTGCTGAGGAGTCCCTCTATGCAGGAGCATTGAGCCATGCCCTGCTGTGGGCAGCAGCCCTGCTCAGCATTACCACTGTTCTCAACACTCAGCAGCTGCCATGCCTAAATAATACCATGTTTCCTGGGGAATAAATACCTCATTTGGAGGAGTTAATAGTCACCAGCTCATGCTAAGGGTTGTTAACATCAGCTGCTCATTAATATCAGGCAGTGCCATGGACTGGTCTTATTCTTAGTTTAATGCAGAGAAGGTGGATAAAGAACTGGTTGGATGGCCTCACGCAAAGAGTTGTGGTCAATGGGTCAGTGTCCAGCTGGAGGCCAGTAACGAGTGGTGTCCCTCAGGGATCGGTGATGGGACCGGTCTTGTTCAACATCTTTGTCACTGACATGGACAATGGGATTGAGTAGCGCCCTTAGCAAGTTTGCCGATGACACCAAGCTGTGTCGTTTGATGGATATACTGGAGGGAAGGAATGCCATCCAGAGGGACCTTGACACGCTTGTGAGGTGAGCTGATGCCAGCCTCATGAAGTTCAACCATGCCAAGTGCAAGGTCCTACACCTGGGTGGGAGCAATCCCAGGCACAGCTCCAGGTTGGGCAGAGAGGAGATTCAGAGCACCCCTGCAGAGAAGGACTTGGGGGTGGTGGTCAATGAGAAAATGAACATGAGTCGACCGCAGTGTGCACTTGCAGCCCAGAAAGCCAACTGTATCCTGGGCTGCATCAAAAGAAGCGTGACCAGCAGGTCAAAGGAGTTGATCCTGCCCCTCTGCTCTGCTCCTGTGAGACCTCACTTGGAGTATTGTGTGCAGTGCTAGTGTCCTCAACATAAAAAGAACATGGACCTGTTGGAACAAGTCCAGAGGAGGGCCATGAGGATGATCAGGGGACTTTAACATCTCCCATATGAAGACAGGCTGAGAGAGTTGGGGCTGTTCAGGCTGGGGAAGAGAAGGCTGCGTGGAGACCTCTTAGCAGCCTTCCAGTATCTGAAGGGGGCCTATAGGGATGCTGGGGAGGGACTCTTCATTAGGGACTGTAGTGACAGGACAAGGGGCAACGGGTTCAAACTTAAACAGGAGAGGTTTAGATTGGATATAAGGAAGAAATTCTTTCCTGTTAGTGTGGTGAGGCACTGGAATGGGTTGCCTAGGGAGGTTGTGAGTGCTCCATCCCTGGCCAGGTTGAATGAAGCCTTGTGTGACATGGTTTAGTGTGAGGTGTCCCTGCTTATGGCAGGGGGGTTGGAACTAGATGATCTTAAGGTCCCTTCCAACCCTAACTATTCTATGATTCTATGAAGGTGGTTATAATCCTGGACATACAGCTCATTTGCCATGCAGTGCTGATTTAGGACGCTGTATATAGCATCTCAGAAAACTGATCCATTCACTCAGCACTTCGGAAGATGTGTGAGTGGGGCAGCAGGCCTCCAAAAATGAGAATGGGATGCCTCAGGCCCTCCCTGGGGCTGTCTCTGCCCTGTTGCCCCCTGACAGCACAGCCTGGGTGGGAAGGATGAAATGGGTGGTTCCCCTTGCAGCTGGGAGGAGAAGGAAGAGTTGTGATAAGAAGCACTGAGGGTGAAAAAGTACAGACCAGCCTTTTAGAAGCAATGGGTCAAATCTTGGATTTTCTTTATCAAATGTGCTTTTTTCCTGGTACAGTGGGCTGCAGCTGTAAGTGCTAAGGTGGGAAACACCAACCTCTGAACTGGACATGGGATTTCCTACCTGTGAAGTGTGCCAAGGGTAGAGAGCCCTGCTGTGTTGGCAGCAGGGCTGTGCATCCCCATGGAGCACTGCCAGCGCCAGTCCATTCCACAGTACCTGTGGGGCTGAGACCATGTCCTGCAGACTCACTTGGCATTGGAGTGCTCCCCCTCTACCCTGCAGCCTTGGAGACACTGATTATCCTCTCCTGGCAGCAAGCCCTGCAGACACTGAGACTCAGCAGACACACTGCACACACCATTAAGCACAGCAGATGGGATCAACTTTTTCCTTTCTGGATGAAAGCCAGCAGGAGCAGGTGTGAGGAATGCAGGCCATAGGACAGCTTTATTAGGCAGTGATGGGGCAGTGCTTTTTTTACAGTGAGGTGTGGGCAGGAACCGATTGAGCTGGTGTGGGCTGCTCCTGTATCTTGTCACAGTGCCCTACTGCCTTACAAGAGGTGGGAGAAAGACTTTGCAGCACAGGAAAGCATAGAAAGAACAGGATAGGGACAGCACTTCAGGGGTAAAGTATGTGCTGTCCCTCTGTCCTTCAAAGCAGTGGAACAAGATGATTTCTGGAATTGCTGCTGTATTTTAGTGCATTGCTATCTAGGTCACTCAGCACAGCTGCATCCCCACTGCTGTTGTTCAGCCAAGATTGCATAGAGCACCAGTGAGAAACAGAGACTTTGGGATTAATTGTACATACAGGAGCGCAGTTCGCCTCTCTCTGATGTACTTTCATGTGTGTGTCTGCTGCCATGAGACAAGGATGGTGTCCTTTCCTCAGCTCCATGGAAGAGGGGAAGTGAATTTGCCCATCTGGGTTTGAAAAAAAAAGCATCTCTCAGGAACTTACAGCTGGGTTTCTGCATACAGGAGGGCATAGCATAAACTCAAAACTGGGCTCATGTGTAACCATTAGCAGTTTATGTTCTGTAATGTGAGTGTTCTGTCTGCCCACTTGTTATCTTGGGTCAGGCTATGAGGCATTAAGGGGGACTTCTATGACTGAGACAGCAGCTTTTGTTTGCTTTGCATGGAAAACGTGCCTTTACGTGTAAGACCTGGGAGCCCAGCTCTGGAGCTAGAAGCAGGCCCTTCAGTAGAGCACCCCAGGGCATGCTCCTGCAATCAGCTCTCTGCAGCCTTCATTGCCTGTCAGGCAACCAGCTCCCACGCTTAGCACTTCTCCTGGCACAGCTCCATCCCTAAGCTATTCACAGGTCTCATCCCCAAGTGGGATGTTTTTGTTTGTCCATTCTCAAGCCACAGGTTGAGCCCCAAATGAACACTAAGCAAATAGCTGATATGTCTGAGGCAAGTTCCCAGACTCCACTGGGGTTTGTGTGATTTTTTGATTTCTTTTCCTTTTTAGCAGCATTCATCCAACTGTGTCTGCCCGGTTTTGACATCAGTTGTGGATCAGAGGCATCATTTTTCCTCTCTGCCAGTGGAGACTTTTCCTGGATATATAGGTCAGGATTGGGCCTTTTCATTTCATTATCTGTCTAATCTTAACGGTCTTCACAGGAACTAGTATTTCTCCTGGCTTTCTTAAAAAAATATAAATCCATTTACACCTCTTTTTTCCTTAACCTGGCTGTGCAATCCTGGCATTGTGACTTCTCTTCATTCTCTGTCTGATGTTAGAGGCAATGCACTGGACAATGTTTTATACATAATCCAGAATTTCCTGAAGCCTTTGAGCCTTTTGCTCTGACATTCTTCTAGATTTGTCAGACAGATACTTCCATTACACAACTCAAATGTTCAATAATAATAGCCTGGATCTTTTCAAATATCAAAACTTACTCCCACTGGAAATCAATCATCAGACAGAGAAGAGACAAGTAGGATAGTTGAGAATTGCCTGCCAACTTTCTTTCACTATGAAAGCTCATGAAAGCAGGCAAACTATAAATGACTTGTCAAAGACAACCTAAAGAGAGAAACTGAGAATATAATTATGGCCATACAGAACAGAAACAAAGTGTCTGCACAGAGATGCAGCAGAGAGGGCATGTATAGAGGAAGGTTTGTCAGGAGTGCAGGGAGTGTGTCCAGAGCCAGCAGGCTGCAAGTCTCACTCTAAGCAGAAGTTCTAGGAGATCACAGCAATTACAGGATAACAAACATGGCAGCATTGTGCTAAGGACTCTATGGGCTTCAGGCTGAGGAGCAGAAGTGCTTGCCTGACAGACACCCAGCTTCATTGGTCTGGTCCAGCTCTGGTCCCCAGCATTCGAGAAAGAAGTGTAGAGACTGGAGAGGGACCAAAGGAGGGTCATGAAGATGACCAAAGGGCTGGAGAACCTACCCTGTGAAGAATGGCTACGGAGGAGAAGGGAAGGCTCAGGGGGGACCTCATCACATCATTTCCATACATAAAAGTTGGCTCCAAAGAGAACAGAGGCTCTCTCTTCACAAGGAGCTCCAGGGAGAAGACAAGATGTGATGGGTACAAATTGCACCAGGAGAGGTTTCATCTCAATATAAGAAAGACATTACTTGTAATGAGAACAATCATTCACTGGAACAACCTCCCCAGCGACATGGTTGAGTCCCCATTGGTGGAGGTTTTCAACATCTGGGCTCCCTTTCCCATGAAAGACTGGATGAAATGATCTTTTGACATCCCTTCCAACTTGGGCTGCTCTATGACTCTACAATTCTATGATATGTAGATCTTTGTGATATAAGGATGTAAAAATATTATGTGGTTTTTAAGAACTGTACAAGAACTCTGTATTAGAGATACCATAAAAACAAATGAAGGTGCTTCATAGCATGCTTTTCATAGTAATTTGATTTTTTAAAAAATAACAATGCAAATAAGCATTGGAAAATACAGTCATTTATGATGAGAAATGAAGAATGTCTGATACATGACAAATATGGTTCTATGAACATGGAATTCTATTATTCTCTGAAAATGTAATTCTTGGTATACCTTCACCACAGCAGCACCACAGCCTTGCAGAGCCTAGAGTTTGGCTTCATTTGCTGTCATGAGCTCTTCAGGACACAACAGTAGAAGCCATTCTGAAAGGTGATGCTAGCAGTCCATACACCCTTGCAGTCTTACCCTACCAGTGCCCCTCACAAGGGCTCGCAGAGCCAAACCCAGGCAACAAGCCAATGCTCCTCCTGACCCCTGGGTTTGGGGTGTTGAGGGTTGGAGACCATGAGGGCTGCTACATACCCATGGGACAGCAGCTGGCTGGAGCAGGACCCCCCGAATGGCGGCCTCCATTTCATGGCCATCTTTCCCCCTATTGCCTTGTACAACACTTTCTGCACCCCACAATAATCTGCTGTGCTAAGAGTCAAAGCTCTCCTTTGTTCATTCTCTACCCCAATGTCATGTCTACTGTACTAACGCTCAGTGTGTCTATCATTAAACATCTTTTCTTATTTATGTATGAATAATTAAACCCTGGAATTATTAATAATTTAATTAACCTTTATAAAAGATTGGAGTTTTTAATTCCTGCTTTCATCTCCCTATCCTGAGCCATCTTTATGAGGTGTTTAACTACTTTCTTTCCTGCCACTTGGATGAAGTCTGAACTGTGCGGCACGTGCGGAGATCATCTTCAGAACATGCCATCGCTGAAAACCATGGAGCTGACTCTCCATAAAAATACCTCACCATTTGTGATTCCTACCATTGCATTAGAAAGGTTGATGCAGTCTGTCCTGTATTGCTGCAGCTTCTCCTATCCCTTCTGATAGCCTCCTCATACATGAGCAACTGGAATCATTTGCTCTGATTCATAGCTAGCAACCCTGAGAAATAACCACATGCTTTCCACTAAGAAAGACAAACTGGGAGCTAGTGAATGCCCATGACTGTAGGGGCTTATTTCTGCCACAAATACAGAAATGGGCTAATGAATCTACTATGAACCTGTATACTTCTTTCCTGTTCGAAAGCACAGTACTGGTCTTCCAGCACAGTGATAACCCATGGAAGATAAAGCTGAAGGATTTTGTCAGTACAAGTAGACTTGGAACTTAAAATAAAGCAACGCCATTACAAAGGTATACAGGATCTTCAGCTATGCCTCCCATTCCCTGAGCTGTGGCTGCTGTGCAAGTCTTTCTCTTTCATTGTCATAATCATGAAACATGATTTCATGCTTAAAAAGTCACCTAATTATACCAGCTTTGGATAAATGGTTCATGTGTTTCTAATGGGAGTTCTACCATCCTTCACAGTGGAAGACTTTGGCTCAGGTGGGAACAAAGCAACTCCTGCAGGTGATACAAGTGAAAGTCATGAATACTGGTAAGAGGGTAAGGTATAAATCTCTGTTTCAAAGTAAGCATAGCTTCACTGCTGTTGACCTAATGATGTCCTTCTCATACAGCCTTGAGGAGGTTTGTCAGGCAGTTGCTGCACTGCTGTGCTTAGCAGCCCCATTGCCCAGAGGAATGCTGAGCATTCAGAGTGGCATCTCTTACTTGCAAAGGTAAGAAGACAAGCTCACCTTTTCTTCCTCCACCCCAGTTCTCTTCCAGAGCTCTTTCTTTGTGACCTACAGTGCAACTAGTAGGGATTGGACTTATCTTGTCCTTATGTTGCAATTTTTTGTTTGCTTAAGACCAAAAAACTCAGTGATGTGTGGAACGATCTGAAACAATTAACACAAAAGAAAGCAAGTGCAGTCCATGGGGATTTTATCTCCTTGCTCAAGTCATCTCTGCTGCAACTGCTCAGGCTGTTAGGAAGCACTCACATAGTGACCAACAACCCATGAATTGTATTTTTAGTTAAGAGTCCAAAAGCTTCATTTCATTTTTTTGCTTCACATGCTCACTGCTGCTTGGAAGAGAATGAATGTGTTTTCTGAAACTGGCAGGACTCCCCCCCACACCCAGTTCAAGTGGGATAACTCCAGGTGCTTCCCATCATCCTATTTTTTCTGCTGTAAAGGACCTGCCTGAACTGTGCATGACTTTTTTTATTTCAAGCACTTTAAAGACTGTAGAAAGTATCGAATATTAGATGGCTATGACCTGTACCAAAGGGATTTTCTTGTGTAAATTGTTTTATTGCTAAGTGACAGTGGTATGCTTGCTCCTAGACTCATAGCTTAAGTCAGAAGACTACTGCTTAGTTGGGGAGAAATAACAGGACAGGAACGAAATAATTGTGAAGAGGAAGGTATTCCATTGACTGATCACATATGCTGAGTAACTCGGCTCCAAAATTTGTCATTGTCACTTTTCTGACATTAATTTAGAAAGAATGGTGCTTCATTAAATCTATAAGGCTCTTCCAGAGTGAGCAGTGACTGACCACTCACAGTAAGTTAATTAAAACTGTTTCACACTAGAAAGAGCAAACGTTGGTAGAGATTAATTGATTTCCTGTTACTATGTACTTAGGACTATGGGATATACTAGAGACTTTATCTACAACCACTTCATCTAAGTCAAGTGCAACCTTTAATGTGCAACTAATTTCATTTTTTCATTAATAACTACTATTAAAGTGAAATACCGTAAGTGCCCAAGCTACAGTTACAGTTTACTATGCAGTTTGCAGGTAACAGTTTATCTTTTACCAAGCTAATCAATAAAAATGAAAGGACTGGTGGCAAATCCTGATGATTTATTCACATTCCTCTGTCCCTTCATCTTTGCCAATTATGTTTAATAATGTTCACCATCCTAGCACTGCTTCTTACTGTTTGCATCTCCTGGATGATTTCTGAGGCCCAAGGACAGGGAAGGATGGACTACAATTTTGGGTGGTTTTCACTATCCAAATGGGAGTCCAGAAAAATCCTTCTCTCTCATCTTTAAGCCAGTTTGGCAAACATGGAGGTGTTCGGCCAACTGACGCATAAGAAGTTTTGGGTGTTACAGGAGCATCTCTAATAAATGCTATTCACCCTGCATGGATCTTCATTGTCTTCCCCTCCACCATAAGGGCTCACCCAGCAATTCAGGACCAGCTCCCTGCTATGCCAGGCTCTCACCCTGCAGTAACAGTGCTGAGCAGCATATGACATCTGCATTGCTAAAAATTCCAGTCATGTTTCTTACCCTCAAACTGAGGTGCAAAACAAATAACCTTAATTGAACACTAGGTAGTCCCTGTTCTGTTTAGAAAACTTGCCCACTCCACTTCCACAGAATCCTGTAAGTTGGCAGTGGGTGCAAAGATTTAACCAATGCCCTATAAAAATAATTTATTTTTTTAAAACCATCCTGGCAATATCTGGTTTATTTTTTTTTACAAAATAATTACAGAAAGGCAAGTTTGGTTGCAGTGAAATCACATGTAACTACAGATAACTACAGTAGTGAGTTTGTTTCTATAAATAAGGAAAAAGTGGAAAAGATAAAACGTTTCCTTAGGGAGTTGAAGAAGTTGCAGTGTTTGCTTAAAGGCAAGGTTTGTATATGGAGTTTTAGCAGACGGAAAAAGTGCCTGTTCTGAATGAATGAGAACTGAGTGGTGCACACTGAAAAAGAACGGTATTAGCACAAGGCTCTAGCCTGACATAGTAATTGCCTCTGAGCTCTTGTGGAAGCCTCTTTGCTCAAGCTTCTGCCAGAACCACATGCTGGCCTTGGGGATGGAGGGCTGCTCTCAACATGCCTGTGTGCCATAAGATGAACTTAGCACTGGCTCATATTTGAGGGGGCAAGCTCCAGCACTTCCAGATGTGAATTACACATTTATCGCCTGTTAGTCCTCAGAGTTTTGGCTGTGCTGAATGGCTGAGACCTTGCAGAGCTGTTCTCAGTGGTATGTGAGCAGCTCCAAGTTTCAAGAGGGCTTCTCCAACCTTGGCTTCAAAGCAGCCACACTGGTGGCTCTCCAAAACATTAGCCCCACCAGCATGGGCAGCAGTACATTTCAGTCTCCTTTCCGCACAGCTAAGCTCTTGCATCATCAGTTCTTTTTCCATTTACTTACTAGGATCGCATTGCTCTTTCTCCTCATTTTCACTTTCAGGCAATGAAGTGTTTTGCCATCTGTAAACTTGATGGTACTGAAGACTGATCTCACATAAATTAGAAGAGGGGATAGCGTAGCCTACAACAAACTGCTCATGCCTTCAGCAGAATTTCACCTGCATTTGGGGGTGTGTGACACAAGGTGCCTCTCTATTGTCTTTGCAGCTGGACCTCAAATGTGCTGCTCACAGCTTGTATCATTTTTGTATGGTTTGGTTTGTGTTCCCTTTCTGTGCCTGCACTTTGCACTCTTGGTCTAACCTCCTGGTGGAAGCTGGTCTTGGGGGCTGCTCTGCACATCTCACACAAAAAAGAGGAGTGAAGTCCTCTCTCTGAACTGACAGAGAACAGGAACTTCTTGGATCACACATTGCACTGTGGCCCTCTAGGAGAGGGTTTGGATGGAGCAGCTGATGCAGGCTCAAGTGTCATTTCACAGGACTCTGTCCCAGAGTCCTTTCCCCTCTTATTTCTTGCCCCAATAATATTGCACTGCACCTCTGGGATAAGTTTGCCATTTGAAAAACATTAGGGACTGTTCAGTCACTGGCACTGTTTCCTGTTCTGGATTCAACCACTTGAATGTGGAAAATTCTGGTAACTTCCTGAGCTCATAGAAGTTTTCCGTAAGCTCTGACATCTAACGGCCGGTTTGGAGAGAGACAGGACATTTGTCACTCCTAAAAACTGCAATTTTGTTTTGGTTTTTAGTGTGCAGAATTGTAAATATTATAATTGTATTAAATTCCTCCTTTAATGAACAAACAGCTATGTAATTACAGCAGTGTGTTAACACATCTGTAATGGTTGTTTAAGTACTTTAATTACACACTCTGTTTCCAAGCATTGGACTCTTCTCGGGAGTGCAGTCCTGGGTGCCAAACAGCTTGTCAGCCCTTAGTTTGGAAACTAATTTTTGCTCTAATTTACCTAGGAACATTGTGAAAGCTGGGGGGGGATGCCCAAAGCTGTGATGCAGCTCTCTGTCCTTTGATTACCTCATCTGTACCTCCTGAACAAGAGTCCTTCACAAAGCCCAACAATCTCTGCAGGTCCCAAAGGCAACTATCAGCCTCTCAGCTCTCTGAAGGAGGTCTTGGGTTGCAAGTTCCCTTGGTGAGTCACCCTATTTGGTTTTATTGCCACTGAAGGTAACAGCCCCCTCAGGTGTTAGGCTCATCAGTACCTGTGGCTGGTACAAGATGATTTTTCATCAACAAGGGGTATTTATTTGATTGCCCTGCTATGCTGGCTGCTTCCCATGGGCTGGGTTCAAGCTCTGTTCCGGAGGCTGCTGGGATGGAGATCCCCAGAGCCCTTCTTTGAGCTCTCCTGAGACTCTTCTTGCACTTCAGAACACATCTCCTCCAAGTCAGGTTCCTTGTTTCCTACCAAGGAACAGAATAGGTGAGTTTCTTCTCTTGCTTTGCTTGCAATGCTTCTTCAGGGGTGATCATTATGTATAACTTCCCTGTGAGCATCAGCTACATCCTCACTACTGTTACAGGAACACTCTCTGGACATGCAGCCTCCCATGCACAGAACATAACAGCGTGAGCTTTCTGTTGTGATTTTGTTTTTAAACATTACACACTATCTTCAGACATGGTATTAGCCAGATGGGTTTGAAAAAAGACACTTATCCGGGCCTCCTTTCTACAAAAACACATGCCTTTCGCCAGCATTAACTTTCCTGGTGCAAAGCACATGGAGCTAGAGGAACCTCCTGAATGTGTTGTTGATACAGAGGAACAAAAGCATGGGAGCTAAAACACTATAATAACTTTTAAAAAGTCACATTTCAAAATGAAATTACATAAGAACTATGCCATATGGCTTAGCAAGGAAATTATTCATAACAGCTGGTTTAAGAGTGGAAGTTTCAGTGACTCCATCCACCATGGCAATACAAAACTGCAGACACCATTTGCATATCTGGCAAAAAACTTTGATTATCAGCTCTCTATCTTTCTGAGTATGTCAGATGTGCTCTTGGGAAATTCCTTGTGCTCTGAGCCTGCTGTGACTCACCAGGCTTCAATGGGCTGCAGCTTTTAAAGAAGATTTTTGCTGCCAGTTCCAGCTATGGTCATGGCCACACAAAGTCCTACAAGGCTTCATCCAAAAAGCAGGATATTCTCAGGTATGCAGCTGGGAGAGTTTAACTGTGACATCTTTTTTGCCCAGTGCTCTTGTAGATGTGAAGAACAGACAAGGATGTTGAAACTGGAGGAACAAGGGAACTGGTCCGTTATCTCCTCAGTGTGTTGGCATAGTCACTTGTATGCCTCAATCCCTCTGAGACTCAGTGAATACTAAAATAAGCAAATGATGGGAAGCCCTGCTTATTCTTCTTCTAACACATAATTGTTTCTTCCTCTGACTCAGGAAACTAACACATGAGCCTGTTGAGTTCTTGTTGGGGTTTTTTCCCTCCTTGTAACTGCTGGCTTCATCAGACCCATTTTAGAATAACACATGTCTGACTGAAATCAGAAACATCAGCACCAGCAACATGGAAACAGTGAATAATGGGAGCAAATTATTTTTTATATATAAATAAGAGAACTTACTCTAATCATTTGGGGTTTAGTTTCATGAACAGTACAAGAGAATGTGGCTGGCAGACTAAGTGAGCCAAGATTCACTCAAGAACAGTTTGTTAGAGATTACTGGGAGGCGTTTCAGTGGCTAATGTGAGTTACACCAAATGTATTTAGGCCCTGGTCAGTGGAGGTGTGAGAGACTGAAGTGTGCATGGAAACCACAACAGAGCCCTCAGGGCAGATGTAAGCAGCTCACTGCAGCTGCAGAATGGACGTTCCCTTTGGTGACTGGACCTGGACATGTGTCTGTACAAGTAGAGCACAGGAACTGGGTGAGATGACATTCAGGAGGAAATGTAAATACCTGATACCATAAGCAGTGCTAAGCTCAATAGTTGCTAGTTAACAAATATACTGGAGAGATGGTCCAGTGGAGAGTAAACAGCCTGTCTATTCCTACGTACTGCTGGACTGACTGCCCAAAACATGGGTGTTTTTATGAGAGGACTCTCCTCATGTTCTCTTTTGGGGGAATTGAGCTAACTGGGAGTATCTGGATGCCAGGCCCACAAGTTTTTGGTAACTTTCTAGCATAAAATGGAAAAAAGGAAGTCTGTATAGCATCTTAAACAATTTCCCATATAAAACCAGGATGAACTATGGCTGGAAAGGAAAATGGGATCAGGGATGGGGTTATTTTTAAAAGGAAGGGGATTAGAGCATATAATTTTTAATGCAAGAACCAGACAAGTATGAGGAACAAAGGGGCATGGCAGAGAAGCAGCAAAGGCAAAGCAGAGGCTCAGAGAGGGTATGTACAGGTGTGACCAGGTGAGGGGAGGAGGAGAGAAGATAAGAAGTGTCTCTGTGTGACAGAGGAAAAGGAGAGAGCTTCAGGTGAATGGCAGCAGAGCAGATGGTGGGGAAAGGCCCCTTTCATCTTTCTAGCCCTGTGCAGGCCTTGTGCACTTCAGTGTGATGGGATGCAGCACCTCGTGCTGAGGACAGCTTGTACAGAGGCAATGGGGAAGTTTGCCAAGTAACTGTGTCCCTTCTCTTCTCAAAGGAGAGGTGGCACAGGTTTTGTGCTACTCTTGGTGCAAGATATAATAAGGCAACATGCTAAGGGGAATATCTTTTCTTGGGCAGATGTTAGCACCAACCAAAGTACACTCAATTTTGTGAATGGGCGTTTCTTTCCCCCAAAGATGTCAGAAGGTGATGAGGAAAGAAGCTGATCTCAGTCTCCCAGACTCTGCAGCCCCTGGGGCATCACTTCACTTCGCTGGGATGATCATCTCTCCGCTCCCACTTTTCTCCCACTATCCTCACTTTGTTTCCTAGTCATTAATTAAAGAATATTATCTTGACAGAAATCTTTAACCTTTTACAACAATTCATTCAAATCTGCTGATTTGCAAGTTCCCTGCCCACACTCTAGAAGTGTCCTAAAGCAGCACTGGGGAACAGGGACCTGCCGAGCCCTCCCCACCCATGGAGACCCCAGCTCTGGGTGATGCTGCTGCTCTTGGACAGCCCTTGCTGTATCTTTCATCTGTGGGCTCTTCTTTCCCTTCCCTTTGCTGCACACTACTGGATACTGCATCTGTCTGCAGTATCTTCTCCCAGGTCAGATCCCAGGCACCCACTTAATTTCCCATTAGAGTTCTCTGGCTTGACATTAATTGGAAGTTTGGGGTCAAATATTATTCGGCTGGCTTTAAAACTGCATTCTTTGTTTTCTCGGGAATAACCTGTCATCCTTCATACACTTTTATTACCTTTTGTGAAAGAGATGTATTGATCCCTTATACTGTGCTGCTGAATGCTGCTTTTTCTCAGCCCTATCCCTGTCATCCCCCTTCCATAGCATATGATTAATATGTGCATCATGTTCACTGGGTTATTGATTTCAGCAAATGAGAAAGTACATATTGTCATTATGTTTAGATACATTTCCAGGAGGTGGGGAGCAGGCGGTCACCCAAATTAACAGACTTCTGCTTTGGTGCAGAGTCCAGTTTTGTGCTTTTCCTATGGGAAAGGCCAGTAGCAGGTCAGATGCTCTTACTGGCAACAGGAGCTTGTACGCACCCACTGTGGCCTTGCCCTGTTCCTGTGGTGCTGGCTGTGGGCAAAGCTGGACAGACTCTATCAGGATGCATGAGTTAGAGCCAGGAGAGCTCCCATCTGTGCCTGGGGACAAGGAGCTTAGCGGCACCAGGGGCCAGCTGGCCTCAGCCCCTAGCAACAATAAAGGGGAATCAGAGCCAAGTCATTGCTTCCCACTAGTGTTGTCTAGCAATATGAATGTATAGGGGAGATAGGAGGTCCTGCAGCCCTACTCTGATTCCTATTTGCTGCAGATGAAGATGTGCTAGCCCTAGGGCACAGTAGGACTGTCAGGGTGGTGCAATGGCTGTGCTCATGGTAGAGAGAAAGGGTTTGGATCAAAGCATTCATCTGCCTGAATTCTCTTGATCTCATCTGTTGCCTGTAGCCTTGCCAAACAAGGCAACAACATGATCAGCCTTCAAAGACAGTTTCATCCCACTGTCAAAAGCTTCTGATTAGTGAGATCAGACATGAAGCCCGAGATTTAGATTTCAGTAAGACTTCCCACAATGAGGCGGGAACACCAGTATGACCCCAAGCACATGCTCTAACACTGGGAGGAGGCTAGAACTACAATTCAGCTGAGATCTAAGAGTCCCATAATTTGCCAGATTGATCATATTGTAAATGCAGAGTCATCTGCAGAATTAATTATGCCACATTTGCAAATCACTGTAAAGCCATTTTCATCTGCACAAAAATTATAGTGATATTTCCTCTTGCTCTCAGCTCTGGTGAAAGCAAATTTTCACATCTTCCCTCTAAACACAGTTCACCAGAAAAACCTCTTCCAAAGCTACCCGTGCAGTGCTTCCACACTGATCTTAATGCAAACCTGTCCATGAACACCATGAGTATCTTTGTTATTTTGCCTTTTGGAGGATGATGAACTTGGGTCAGAGACTCACATGTGAAATAAGCACATGGGGAAACCCATGGGCTTTGTCCACTGAGGGGTGAATGTGGAGTTCACACAACTGCAGACCAGAGCCAGTGCTGGAGAGCACTTGTCCAAGTTCTCTGCTTCACAAAGGTGTGCACAAAGTGCTGTGTAAGAGCCAAGAGCTTAGACAAAACCCAGTGCTTCTATTTTTCATTTGCTTGAAGTTTAGGAAGGGTGACCCAGGATTTTCATCAGGGTTGTGTCTACCTGGGAGCCGATAAAGAACTAAGGCAATAAGCAGACAAGTCTTGCAATAATCTTCTGAGAACTATGCAGGGATAATGCACAAAAAGCTTACAGGAATAATGTATCCAAAGGTGCTTTTCAATCATTACTTAATCTACATTCATATAACACTGAGAGGCTTTTTAAGTGACTTAGGCTGACAGAAACCTTTATATTACACCCATTTATCTCTATATTGTTCCTTGCTCTCAAATTTCTGGTTATAAGGACAGTTTCTTTAAATATTCCTAGCATTCTTTTCTTGCTACATTATTTCTCTGTCTTCAATATAACTACTGTACTTACAGATCTGACTTGTTTGGAGTAGATTAGTGCAGTTTCTATTCTTTTCCTTTGTGCCTCTATGAAAGCGATATATACCCATCCTTCAACTTATTTTATATCAGTCTCCAAAGGACCTTCAGAAGAAGTTTCCGAATATGAATATTCAAGATAATTAATTCAGAATAACCCACCTCAAAAATACCCAGCAATGTTAATTGAAGATTCCTCTCTTCTCTGAGCACCCTCATGTATACGTGCATTAACTGAGATACTCATAGAAAACTGATATATGCAAAGCTAATCCTATTAATTAGAGGAATGTTACATCAAAGTAGTCACTGCACAGTGCTTCCCCAGACCTGGTGTCAACTCCTCAATTCCCTGGGCTGCCTTCTGTTTGTCTTGAGCAGCATCCCACCCTGACTGCAGGCAAGCACTGATGTCAAAGGAAAGAAGAGCAAGCTGAACATACCATTGCAGTTTCTCAAAGTGCTTTCTGAGCTTCCAGCAAGTTGCAGTGCCACCCTTTTCAACCACAGGTGAAATCTTCACCTTTGAATTGGTTTTATTCTTCAGAATAAAATCACCGGAACTGCAGAAATATTGGGAGGGGAGGAGAGGGGGCAGGGAAAGCTGGAATTTTACTGTTATGAGGGGAAGGTAGCCCAGTAATAAAATATTGTCACACATTTTGAGGAAAATGGACATCATCTCTTAGGCCAAAGTAGCTTCTGTTGTCAGACGACACATAATTAGCCAAATATCCTGAAGGAGCTGGGCTCCTGCTCCTGTTCACCAGTGTCCTGTGTGACCAGAAAATGGGGAGAAGTTAGCATTTCTGAAAGTTATGTGTCTGGTTGGTGTTAATCATCAATTTTTGGTATACTGGTTGTTTCTCTTGGTTAAAGATTTTCAGCTTTTCTCTATTAGAAAGTAGATATATTGAAGACTGCATAGTATCTGAAGATTATTGGAACAAACTTGCATAGTACTTGCTGGGTGAACTCTGAGCATGTGACTTCCATTTTGGGTTTCAGACTTAGGCAAGTGCTTATGACTGCTGGGGCTGTTTCCAAGTTGAAGAGAAATATTTTTATTCATTTCAATGCACTTGAATTAAGGCCATGCTGAGAAAAATGCTTGGTTCTTGTGAATTTTTAATTAAGTTTCAAACTAAACTATTTGCCATGCTTAGCGTGGTATTCATGTTTGTGGCTCCTCACATCTTTCTAAAAATCAAGCCATGCACAACTGACAGAGGCATAAAGATGACCGTGCAGCATGAAGCATTTGCTGTGTATGGTTATTTCATCTTTGCTTATGTTGATGGTCTTATTTCACCACCTGACTTCAGAAAGAGTAATGTAGGATTTGTACAGAGTGCAGGAGCGATGCCCCCTCCACCTCCCCTCCTCTGGCTCAGAAGAAACTGTTGTTATCAGAATTTCTGCAGAGGAATTAGAATGATAAAAAACGAGCCCTCAGAATATGTTTGAGCCGTGGCTGATACAATTCATGTAAAAATCAAAACCAACCTTATCCAGCCAAGGTCCTTTGACAGAAGTGAGCACTGTGCACAGACTGGAGACCAGATCTCCACACTGATTGATTATATTGCCCTGGCTGTGTTGAAAGAAGATATCAGCAGTAAATATAAACTCTGCCAGTCCTGGAGGCCTGCACTGATTCTGAAACGGGTGTCCCCGCCTCTCTGGCAAAGGCTTATGAGTGAAGGAATAGGAGTCCTATGTAGATGAGTAGTTTTCTTCAATTTATTGATTTTTGTTTTGAGAAAGAATGAAAAATTTTGTTTTGAGAAAGAATGGTAAATCTGTCTCTAAAATGTTCTCAGGCAAATTATTTATAGTGGGGATTGTTTTCAGCCATTAGAGACTATAAAATGTGAAAGGCTGAGCTCATCACACTCTGCCAGGATGGGTTGCGGGTGTTGTCTGTGGGCATCATCTGCCCTATATCTCCATGTCAACCCCAAGAACAGGTAAGGTCAAGTATCTGTCAGTGAAGCCCAAACCCACTGCTCATCCCTGTGTGCTGTTAGGGTGATGTTCTGGTTGTCTCACCCCTACCTGTGTCCTGGGTAACGGGCATTGGGAACCTCATTTCAGAAAAAACTGGTACAAAGAAGTGCTGAGAAAATGTCGAGACCAGCTCAGTTTAGGCATATCTAACCTTCTTGCTTAATTCTTTGAGGGAACAAAATAAAATCATATTCTTCAACACTCTGCCAAAAATAGTCAGTGAACACTGGAATTCAATGTACAAGGGAAGAAACTTCTATTATCTTTGAAGCATGTTAAAATAGCATCAGTAGACAGTGGCTAATACCAGTTTTACACAAGGTGAATGGGAAAAGGATAACTTGAAATTTCACACAGCACTGAAAAGAAAATACATTTCTGTTATCTTAAAGCAAATACTGGGTCACTTCTCGCAGTACAGTAATTCAGAAATAAAATGGGTGTCTAAGAGGAACAATGGTCTCCTTTGCTCTGGAGGAAATGTTCAGTGAATCCTTTCCATTTCCAAATGTGCAAGGGTCAAACTGCTGCCTGCCCTTATTTTGCACTTTCTGCAGGAGGCTGAGATTGGTCGTCTGAGCTCACCGATGTGGGATGCTTTGAAGACGACATTGTATAGTGTATTCTGCTGGGAAAAGCAAACCTTTGGTATTCCTCCAGGCATGGTTCTGTACAAAAGGCTTCCCAGGGAGCTGAGCTGCACTATGAATGATTTGGACATTCATCATTATTAAAATTCATATTGAGAAAAACTTTATTACCAGAACTAAACTGGAACTTTGAATTCAAAGTTTCAAACAGAAGGGACCTCAGCCGCAGCCAAGCACAAGTTCAAACTCATCCAAAAGAATTACTGTTCAACTCCCCAGCTCTGTTTGCCTTTTTTTTCTTTTTTAAACCAATAAAATACTTCTCAAGTTGTGTTTTAGCATCAGTCGTACTGACAGGAGCACTTCCTTCAATTATATTTTAGTCATGAAAGAAACTGTGAGTCTAGTGTAACTAGATGAAAGCCCTTCAAAATGAGAACCTTCCTTGATGGTCTCATTCCTGCTCAGAAATGCTTCTCTGTGAAAGCCTAAAGACCTTGCACTTCATGACAACATAATGATGTTTAATGACATTTGCTGCCGGGCTTCTGTTTCCCAGCAGAGGTGTGTCGTTGGGAGGTTCAGCTACACCACGCTGCAAATCAATGGGAAAGCAGATGGGACCACATCATCTCTGGTTTGCTTAGAGAAGTGCTTCTGACAATGAACCACAAACCATTTCACTAAACGGTCTTCATAGAAGACAAGACTTGTTTAAGAAGTGTGAAATAAGAACAGCATCCTTGGACAAGATAACCACTCTTTTCAGGTCAGTGAAAATTAGGCATATTAATAGACAGTTCCAAATTACTGCCTGCAGAGTTGATTTGCTCTACTTTGTCTTGCCTGAGGCAAATGGAGAAGTAAATCAGAAGAGCCCACAGAGAGCATCCTCCTTCTGCAACCACCAGACAGTGCAGTCCCAACCACACAGATCAGGTCACGCACCATCCCTGCCAACATAGCTGGCATGTTGGTGTGATGTTCTGGGTGGCTCTGGGACCCCTGGGCATGGATGATGTGTATTCATTCAGCAAGGAGAGGCAGCAAAGAGGTCCTTGTTTTTTTCTATTGAAGTCTCCCTGATTACTAATCAAGATCTGCTAATTAAAAGATGCAAGGTTGGATAGGGAAATCAGTGCAAGCCACCAACACTTGTCTGAGTCTGGGACAGCTTTCAGTGCCAGAGGATGGTGAGAAATAGGGTGTGGAAGAGCTCTTAACCCAAGAAGCCCCAAGCTCCCAACCCAGATACTGAGCTGCTGGTGGGCAGAGGTGAAAGAAGAGAGAGCCCGGGGGATTTCCTGTGGGGCAGCAGGTACCAGAGGGGGGTCATGGCTCACCCACCAGACATAGGGTGGTTCCAGGAGCTATTCCAGCTCCCCCACTACCAACTGGCTCTGTCTCCTTGACTGTCCCAAGCTCAGCAGGAATCCTTTGGCCTCCAGAGCTGAGCACAGCCTAATTTTATTACAGCTGTAAACCTCAATGAATCTTAGATTCAAGAGTGTGACACTGAGGGCATTAATCCCTGGTAAATCTAGTGTTTGCAGCTCCAGAAATAGAGTTCCCAGACAAAGACCATTGATTGCCTTTCAGCCCTGTTTCTATGCACACGAGCTATATGCAATTCTAAGTTCAAGTTGATTTAAGTGTCCACTCCGGAGTGCACAGTTCAAACACTTGTACAATTCATTTCTCAGATTACTAATGATGTGGAATTCAGTTTACTTATTCACTTGCAGTTGCTAAAGTAGAGCTGGTTGGAAGTTTATTGCTTAAACTCAGTTTTTGTCAGAAAACTCTGTGTTTAGACAGAAAAGTAGAACTACTGAAAACTGAGATTGAATACCTCTTTGCTTATGATATTCCTGAGAACTGTCCTTCAGGAACACTGACAGAAAGCTCAGGGTCTCTTTCAGCAGTTTTCCTGGTTCTTAAGAGCGCCCTTCCTAATTCCCAACATGCACCTTCCTTGCATGACAGTGACTATTGCTCATTGCCATTATCACCACGAGCCCGAGGAGCAGATTGTCCCTTCTCTGCAGCAGATTTTTAAACATGGGAAAGCTGCTGTGTTAGTAGAGACTGTACAGTCCTTCCTCTGTCCTCTCTGTGTGTCTGGGTATTGACAGGTATCATAGTAAACTCCGGCCCTTCTCAACACCATTTTTTGTGCTTAGCCAGCAGCCAGCACACAACCAAAATTTGCATGAAATAAAAGTCACTAAGGCTTAACTTCAGATGATTCAGATGCCCTATTCCCACGAGTCCTGACTACAACTGAGTAGGCAATCTTTTTCTTTAAATATAATTTTTCAAAAGGTGTTGCTTAACACAGATGTGTCATTAGCTGCATAGCAAATGGGGCCATTTGATTCACAAGAGTTTTGATTTCTACTCTTCAGAAGTGCAACACTTCAGCATAGGATATTCATCTCTCATAAGAGGGGTTCAAACTCTGTATTGCAGAATCCTGCTGGGATTTGGCAGCTTATTTCCGTGAGCTGGCTGTCAACAGTGGTGGAACTGATGATAGTGTTATGAACAACGTACATCTGCACATTACCCCTTGATGTGCTAGGCGTGCATATATCACACTTATAATGAAATTAATTAGAAAATGACATGGGATCCTCATTATAAATATAACAACACATTAAGCAGTCCTGTCAACTATTTAATGCGTGTCATAGTCTCAGCAAACCCATTTCTTTCAAGAATTTCAACTTGTCTCAAATTACTAAACATATCCTCCCATTTAAACAGTTTGCACAGTTCAAGTGATTGACTTGCAAAATAATTGCTGCTCCACTGATGGTGATACTTTATTTTCACGTCCTTTTAAGCTTCATTGTAAAGCCTGTATCCCATTGCCATGCTCTTTGACCCAAGTATCTGTAAGGTTGTTCCAGAAATGAGTCCCGTTATGTGACTAAATCCTTTTTTGGGTGCCATGTTGCCATATTCTGGCTTTTGACTTGGACAGAGTTAATTGTCTGCCTAGTAGCTGGTGCAGTGCTGTATTGTGGCTTCAGTCTGAGAACAGTGCTGATGAAACACCAAAGTTTTAGTTTTTGCTCAGTTTGACTTACCCCAGTCAAGGATTTTTCAGTCTCATGCTCTACCAGTGAGGAGGAACACAGGAAGCTGGGAGGAAGCAGAGACAGGACACCTGACCCAAACTAGCCAAGGGGTATTCCATACCACAGCATGTCATGCCTAGTATATGAACTGGGGGCAGTTATCCAGAAGGGACTGACCACTGCTTGGGTCAGGCTGGGTATCAGTCAGCAGGTGGTGAGCAATTTTACTGTGCACCACTTGTGTTTACTGAGCTTTCTTTCTGTTTTTCTTGTTTCACTATTGTTACTGTTGGTATTATTTCTATTATTACACTCTTTTACTTAATTTCAATTATTAAACTGTTCTTATCTCAACCCACAGGTTTTACATTCTTACAATTCTCCTCTCCATCCTGTCAGGGGCAGGGGAAATTAGGGGAGTGGTTGTGTGGTACTGAGTTACCAGCTGCAGTTAAACCACGACAGTATTTTCTGGCACCCAATATGGGGCACTGGGTTGCAATAAAGACAGATCTGACTCAAGCATATTAAAACAAATTTATTGCAAGCATTCATTATATTGCAGTAGTCAGTGGTCACAGCGTTCCCAAAGTTAATGTGTGTGTTACTTTGGAGTTGGGATATGACATGATATGCTATGACAGACTCGCAGGTCATGAAACTCATCCTGCCTGAGCGCTGGGTGTTGCCGTCACCTTTGTTCCTTGGGAGCCATCTGGTGACAATTATAAGCAATTGCACCTTTGCCCTTCTCTGGAAGAGCCAACCGGTAACAGAAACATCTTCCTACTGCATCTGTCCGTTTTTCCTTTCTTCCTTCCTTCCCATATCCTCCTTCTCCTCCAGGATAGCTACAGTAGTAATGTTTGACTAGTTTGTTCCGGATTTTGCACTTGTTGAGGGGTGAAATTCCAAAATATTGGAAGTGCTTATTGGCCTAGGTACTTGCCCATACTATCCCACACACCCTGCCACTCGTAACTGTCCCATCTCCGGGCAGATCTCTGGGTGGCATTCTTAAATAGTTGTTTAAAATTAAACAAACCTGAACTATATGCAGCAACATGCTGGCTTCCAGAAAAAGGACCGGGTTGATTTCAAGAGTGCTCAAGGGATATTCAAAATTATTAAAAATTAGCAAACACTACTGTATTCAGCCTAGAGGAGAATGAAGCTGTTGCAAAGAAGGAGGAAAGGAAAGAAGGCAGAAAGCTGTAGGAAGCTGTCTTCCGCATAGGTTGGCACTCAGAGGACAAAAGGCAAAGGTGTAATTATTCATAGTTCCCAACAGATGACTTCCAAAGTACAGAGATTATGACAATGCTAAGTACACATACCAAATTAGTTTCACAAGCAGTGTTTCTATCATATCATAAACCAGTACTACAAAGTACAACAAAATTATAATCTTAGCCCAGGCCCCAAGGATAATAAACATAATTACATGGAACACGTACTGCAAGTAAGGTATCACATAACACAACCCTACTAACAAGCACAACTCTGAGAGCAAATAAATCTACACCATGGCCAGCGACTCTTAAACCAATGCAGTGAATGCTCATAACAAATTTGGTTTAACATGGTCCAGTCAGATCTGTCGTTATCTCAACCCTTCCAGGCACATGCTGGGTGCCAAAAAAGGGGCTATCAGAAACACAGCATTGTACCAGCTGCTAGTAAGAAAATAAACTCTATCCCAGATGTAACCAGGACATGCTGACAATCAAGTCACCTCACTTCCAAAGCTATCTCTTTCATTTCCTCGACTCAATACTTGCTCAGATTTTGTCCTCAATGTTTGAACTTAAAGGTAATCTTATGTTGTAAGATTACCTTCTGCCCATTTCTTTCAAGCAACCCCTTGCTTCTGCTGCTGCTTGTACTATTTGCAGCTGTTTTTGTAGCACTTTCAGCTTGATGATGAATAAGAAGCTTCTTATACAATACAAAGTAACCTCTTCCATGGAAATGACCCCCTCCAAATTCTAAGCAGCCAAAGAATTTGGATAAATAACCAAACCAAAATCCAACAGCTCAAATTCTGAGGTTTGCCTACTATCAGCCTCAAGATAACACATAAGCAGAATTAAAGAAGAGTCAAGTAATTCAAAGTGAGAGGCAAGATATTAATCTGGTAAAAAAAAATAATACACTCCACTCAGAGTCCACATACATGACATTGATCCAGCATTTTGCTATTGGTATGTATGTGTCATTCGAATAAGATGCATCAATTACTGAAGAATACTTCCTGAAAATTAAGTGTTTCTACTCACACTCTCAGCTGCAGATCTTAGGAGGTGAGCTGCAACAGCATGTGCAATAAGGTTTCCAAATTACTAGCAACTAGCAGCTGGTCCTGAATGCAGAACAGACACGGAAACAGTCTGATGCTCTATGTGTGAAAGATAATAAGCAGTAAATGGGCCTGCATACCCAGGGGACTGGAAGCATACTGCTCTGATATTACAGAAGCAGTACCCTGGAAGATGATCAGCATCTTCTGTGACATGTCCATACATCCAGCGAGACCTTCAAAGCTCCCATACTTGAAATATCACAGTAGAGCTAATCTGCCCCCAAAGCCACTTGCCTGCTTGTGAACTGTCAGTGACAGAAATGAAAACAGGTGCAATAAGATAAGCCCTTCCAGGGCTCCATTTATTAAGTGAATACAAAAATAAGATCATTTAAGTGCAGAGGCACAATAATCTGCTCCATGGTTAAAAGACAGATGTCTTGGGTTAGCAGTAAACAGAGTTCACAATGCCTTGTAAACAGACCTCTTTACAAGAAAGAGGCATACTGAAACATAACACACCTGGGATTAGAAGTTCCCTGTTGCAGCAATACTCCCCATTTCTCATCTTGAGATTTCAGAGCACTTCACAAAACATTGCTCTGTTTTCAGAAGAGCCCATGTGAAACAAATGAAACACAAGGAAGTTGCACTGTAAAAAGTTGAGAAAGTGCCATAGCATGTTCCAAGGATGATGGCTTTTACCCCTTGTGAGGTTTGGTTTGCAATGAGAAATAACAGCCAAAGCTATTGTGCATTATGGAAGTTTTAAAAATGAATACTTCTTTTTAAAATTATTTTTACAGCAACCTGTGGCATAGTTGAATAAAAAATAACTTTTAATACAGTACATGGCATTTCTCCTCAATTGCACAAGTAAATTTGGAAGCACTTTCAGTTTGTGTTATAGGCAAACAGGAAAGAAAAATAAGTCAGGCAGGCCTTCAGTCTCCTTTCCATCTCTCTGCCCACTGTTTTATCCCCACCCTTTCACATCTCAGAGTCCACATACATTCCATTGATCAGGTAATCCACTTGTGTGTAATCCTTCTTCTTGTAGCTCTCATAGGCCTGCATAAGGAAAAGAACTATAACAGTTATGAAAAACACCATACCAACTAAAAGCACTGCAAGAAGCAAACTTTTATCCACCAAGTACTGAGTCAGGGGCTCAGCTGCAATGAGAAGATACTCATTGTTTATGTCCTGAGTTTCTGCAAGGCCTGAAACTGTTGCTTTGGGTGCATCTGCTGGAACTGTGGCTGTTGAAAAAATGTGAGCTGTTGGCTCTATCCCATGCCCAGTCACAGTTTCTGGTGTATAGGCAGTAGTTGAAACTGTGGCATTTCTTGTAGAGTCCATATGAGTTGATTTACTCAAGGATGTTGTGGCTATACGTGCTTCTGAATCTAGAGTTGGCAATGGAACAGGCAGTGGATTCACAGAGTGAGAACTCTCCAAGGGGGTAACTTCCATGGCATGAGTGGAAGTAGTGGCAGATGTTCCTACAGCTGGTGGGATGGGGGTGGCCAGTGTTGTGGCCAGTGTCTTCAGGCCAGCTCCAACAGTGGTAGGGCTACTAGAGTGGGGAGTGCTGGTGGTGGTGATGGCTGGATTAAACTGCTCTGTCTGACCCACTGGAGTACCTGAAGTGACAGTGAGAAGAGCAGTAGTGGGGGACAATCCTGAGACAGAGCTACTATTTCCTGATTTTTCAGTGGTGTTCACACGCTCGGTGACATGGCTGGAAGTGGACACAGAGATGTTATCAGATGTGGGAAAAGAGGGAATGGATGACATGGCTGTAGAAAGATGACCAGAAACTCCATGGGTATTTGAGGCTTCAACAGTTGTTTCATGAGCTGAAGTGAGGACAGTTGCATTTATAGCATTTTTTGTTATGTCTGTGGCAGTGGTGGTGGTTGCTATGGTGGTGGTAGCATTGCTTGCAGTTGTTTCTCTTGCATTTGTTGTTATGGCTGTGGCAGCAGTGGTAGTATTGCTTGCAATTGTTTCTGTTACATTTGTTGTTACATTTCCAATGTCAGCCCCAAGCAAATCCCTCAGATTAATCTTGTGAGTTCGAACAGGTAAGGACAGGTTTTCCACATTGATTCGGTCAAGTTGTGCATTCACCATCCTCCTCTTTTTCTGTGGATAGCTTTCATGGTGAAACAGGATTCCTTCAAAAAGACAAAAACAATGAGTATCATAACACTAAAACTCTCAAGATCAAATCTGACTTCAAACCCCAACATGCAAACCAGAACGCACTCTGCAGCACATATAGTACAACTGGAATAAATCAGTCCTAAAGTCAGCAATTTTTTTTTGGGGGGGGAAAGGGGAAGATGTTTGTTGTTTGTTTTTGTCACAGACCACTGGCATTTGCCCAACCAAGGAATTATTTACACAAAAGGGGAGTAAGGAAGTACAGAGCTGCAATGCAGAAGCACGGTATCAACAGGAGTAGCATTACAAATGCCAGCTCCTGAGAAGAAGCTCTCACACTTTCAAAGTTACACAGCATCAACTAAGCCTTCATGCTCAGATTCATAATTTTCACCTCTCAAAACTGAGTGAAATTTCCGCTTATACCTTCATACTTCAGAAGAATCTCCTTCACAATTAGTGACCTAGATTTATAGCAACATAAATCCCATCAAAGACCTTTGCTTATCAAAGGTCTGTAGTTATATTGCAAAGAAAGCTTTGCCAAGCCAAAAGAACCATGGACAAACTTCTTTTATCTAAAAAAAAAAAAAAAAAAAAAAAAAAAAAAAAAAAAAAAAAAAACAAAAAAACAACAAAAACAA
>NDXB01016233.1:47750-131572 GCA_002631895.1 Agapornis roseicollis
AAAAAAAAAAAAAAAAAAAAAAAAAAAAAAAAAAAAAAAAAAAAAAAACAAAACAAAACATCATTAGACCCACAGGAAAAAAAAAAGCACATCATTAAGGGTAAATTTTACATTTTAAACAGTCCAGGCTACGTTTGTTGTCCCTTTTCAAGGTAAAAGGCTTACAAGATGCAATATTTTATAGCCTAAGAAGTGACCCTGAGAAGGAATTTGCTGTGCAATAATGTATGCATTTAGTGTTTTAAAGAAAATGGCAATGAATAAACACAGAATGCTCTTATTATTGTGATTTTTCCCCCTAACTTTACAAATACCTCTGTCATTACACTTACTAATCCTCACAGAGAATAAACACCTTCCATTGCATTTTGCAAATGCAGATATAGCAGCATTATATCTATGCTGTCTGTCCCCTGGTGCACAGAGATGCTTTGTCTCCTCAATCACATTAAGATACCAGAAGTCCTTCCCATCACATCTGACTTCAGTCCCACTTGACTACAACAGCTCCAGAGGAAAGCAAAACACCAGTAAATGCCTCTCACCTCTTCCAAAGCATCTGGCAGCCTTTCTGGATTATGCCAGCACCAGTTAAGGTGGACATACCAAGCTCAGGCACAAAAGGTTTGTCTCCCGTTTCTCTTTCACTAAACACGATCTCCTCAGGAGCCAACTGATAATTCCTCCCCCAAGGTGCTCAGTAGAAACTTACAAGTTTAAAATAATCTTAATTGTTCTTTAGCCAATTATAAAAATCCCTTTACAAATTGCAGAGTGAGCATGTGACAAACACAATACACAGAGTGTAAGTACAACAGATAAGCAAACAGATCAGTTCCAAGTCCAGCAAGAGGATAACCAGACACAGTCATACCTTAATGCAGTTCAGGTAATGCTTGGGATGCTGTATTAAATAGCAGAACCTCCAGCTAGCAGGTTGGGTTCTTTTCTGGCTTCTTCCACTTTAGCACAATCCCATACATCCAGAACAAGAGTTGCAGTTACCTGTAGATCACTTCTCCCAATTTAACAACTGTCTTTTACAATTACAAGCAGTAAGCTTTTTTTCTGTCTCCCCATCACACTTCTAGCCAGTCCTACAGGCTCCATTTGTACTCAGAGAGCCCACTGAGCACCCACTCCACAACCCCACATGCCAGAAAAGCACCAGCTACAGCTTCTTCTCCAGACCATGTTTCTCCCTAGAATAAACCATCCTGTGGCTGTCAGAGACAACAAAAAGGATAAGATGAATGCTACTGTTCCCATCAGAAGTAATTTTCATAAACATGGGAAAAATTCACTCTTTGAGCGCTATCTTCTCCATCTGTAGAGCATCCCCAAGGAAATTAAAAGTCAAACCAAACCACAGAAGACAGCATCAAGTAAAATCTGGGAAAGGGCTACACTCTGAAAAATTCAAAGCTTACTTTTACCACCTGTGGCTATAACTCATCAGGGAACAAGTATGGAAAACTAGAATAACTTTGAGTCAACAACTGAACAACTGATAACTTTGCAATGTATACGCATATCCAGAGGGCACTTCCTTTTTCCAGAGGCATTTTTCCTTCTTGCTGATTTCCCTGTGCTCCAGCCAAGGAATTTGGGGGGAGTGTATTATTTCAAACAGCACTGATTGAGGTGATGTTGCAAGAGCAAAGTGAAGCCTTTGGAATAGAACCCCTTTGCTTCCATGCGCATCTAGCCAGCCTCAGAGCCTCAGCTGCTCCTGGTTAACCAGCTGCAGGTGCATGCAAGTGACTGCATTAAGGTGAAAGGAGAGATGTAGAACTAGACAAGAAAAGTATAGAAAGAGATCACAGGTACAAAGTGAGCAAAGCAAGTCATGCCATCATTTGATGACATGCTCCTTTGAGCTGTCATCAAAGAGCTAGCAGACACTGCCCCAAAATTAATCCTTACAAGTGTGCATTAACTAGGCATGAAATCAGGCCAAACAGCTGCAAAGGAAACTTCTATGCCGAGTGTAACAACAAAGCAGGGAAAACAAGGGCGGAATGTCTTTTGCAGACAATGATGCTCTCATCAACTTGAGAAGACATAAAACCTGGTTTCAACTTGTAATTGCTGCTAAACACTTCATCCGTTGTCAGCTCTCAAAACAAGTGCTATATTTCACTCTTTTGAAAAACAGTATTAAACCAGATCTTGCTGAGGGAAGTCAAGCATATCATTTCATGAATCAAGGCTAGAATGCAGGAGACAGAGAATCTGTGCTGCAATCTTGAGAAGCATTTAGTTTCCCAAGCTTATCTCCAAGGCTGAAGTTGCACACGTGGATAGGTTTATAGATAGAAAGGGCAGCACCAAGGCACATGTGGCTGACCCACTGTCAGCTGTGCATGACCAAATGAAGTTACATCATTCTCTGAAGAGCAGCTTTAGAGCCATTAAGTTCCTTTGGCTCCTGAAAAAAAGCTAATGACAAGTTACAAAGCTGTTTCTACAAAATGTCACATGCTATCAACAACAGAGAATTAGCTGAACAGAGACTGCGAAGCAGAGAAGTGCTATGATTACAGGAAGTCCTTGGTCTGGACATAGTGCCTTTCACTTCCCAAGACACATGCACAGCACGAAGCATTTCTACTTCCTTAGAAAACCCAGGATACAATGGTCCATTTGCCGTTCCAGTATAGGGTCTCCATGTGCCTATCATTTTAAGTACTAACAAAATGCTCCCCTGGAAAGATGACTGTGGTGAGACCTGCACAGTTCTATACTTTCAGCTAGCATGGTGACCAAAAAGCTGAATCTGAAAAGCACCTGGAGCTGACATGAGGCCAGCAGAGCATTCAAGGCTGATCTGCTGCAACAGTAGGACACAAGTTAAACATACTCTGAAACGTGATTCAAAGAAACGCTACCAGATCAGTTGTGGAAGAAAATCACTTATATTCCTTCTCCTACAACACAAATTCTTCAGGGCATAACACTGGACAGCCAGCCATGTATTACGGAACTGCTGACACATCCATCCACAATAGCAGGCACACTCTCGCGGAATAGGGTATTGGATGGGCATTGGTTTGGTCTGCTGCTGCCTTTTCTGATGTTTCTCCTAATACCTGTCCACAAAAAAGATTTTAAAAATCCTACAAAGCCAGAAAGTACACACAAATTACATCACACTGGAATGTGTTAAAAATAACAGCCCAGTAACCAAAACCATCTCAATTAAGCAGCCATAAACTTACACATCTCCTCCTCCCTTAAACACAAATCACCTCCTTCGGTTTGTAGCAGAGTCCCCATCTATGGCTGAATCTTCAGTCAATCTGCATGACACTCACCCCACAGGAAAGGTGCAATGACTACAGCAGTATCTACAAGCTTTACATGGTGAGCCAACAGTTGCAAACAATGACATAAGAAGAACAGAAACAGCATCCTTGCTCAGCATACCCAACACACCCCCCAGTTCACATTTGACCAACTTAGATGAGAGTTATTAAGCTAGAGAGCAAGGAATATTCCAATGTCATTGAGCAGACAACCTATGAGAAAGCTGTTACATCCTCTGGAACACTGGTGTAAAATGGTGCTTTTTTAAAGAAGTCTACAGCTGCTAAAACATTTCTCCAGCTGCCACATAAGAAAACCTATTCTTCTGCTCATAAATGGCCAAACGTGGTAGATCGGGACTTTCAAGATGCTCTGCATAAACAGATAAAACACCCTAAAGTCTCTTTCAAAGAGATGGAATGCCAAGTTTTGCTGAGAAACTCTGTGATCATACTTGGACTTGGCCAACACTTGAAACTTTCACAAGTACAAGGTACTTCACGCTCCATACTGACAAGGGCATGTTACGCTCCATAGGGCCAAGGCTGTGCGAAGCTCACAAAGAACAGAATCTCAGCAAGGTTAACACTACCACTCTCCAACAAAAGGTATGAAAACCCATTTCCATGGAAGAACTGAGTTAATTGCAGTCTGAACAATACACCACATTCACACAGATATTAAAGTGCAGTTCAAGATTTTCAGCAACTTGCTCAACCTTCCTTTCCCTACCAGGAACCCAGACAGGAAGGAGGTTTTAGTGGTTAGAGCCCATCCTTACAATGTTACAACCTGAGATCAGCCTCCTTCCCTCATTCCAGCTTCCTATGGAAGTAATGCAGTGCTATGGATTCACAATCTTTACACATTTAACCACAGTGGGTTTTGGGAGTGGGTTCAGTTTTTTTCTTTGGTTAGTTTTGACTGTTACCAGCTTTGGCCATCTCCACCTTTCTGAGCCTCAGGTCTCCATTTGTATTGCTCTCTCAGGGCACAAGGCAAGACAGTTTGTCACCCCACTAACAAGGACAGCCCACACTGGCACCGCTGACACTCCACTGCCATCAGATTTTGCCTCCGAGAAGAAAGCCTGTTAAAGCCTAAAACCCCCAAACCATCACCACCCACCCATCAACCTTTCTCACCCACATTAGCGCCATGTGATACAGTTCAGATGGTGAGAAGTATTACTCAGCGAGACACTTTTTCCTGTGAAAAATGATGAGACAGCTATTTCATTTATGAAAATGTGGCTTGTTTTGGAGTATCTGAAACAATCCAGTTTAAGATACAGAACAATGAACTGTCAACTACGTTAGCTGCATAAAGCTGTAAATGGACAATAAATCCGGCAACAAAGATACCTCCAAGCAATAAAAATGTGCACTAAGACTCAAGTGCAACCTTCCTTGGGCTGATCCACACCCAAAGCAGCTAGCAAGTTTTCAGACATGCTGTTGTCTCATGGGAACAGGAGATCGTGCGAACGGCATTTCATAACGCGTGTTTGAAATTAAACACCTTTCAACAAGGTCCTCAAAGGAACCATCCCAGTAGTTCCCACATGAGCTCTGCTACCACTGAGCTAATACAGAACAAAGGAGATGAAGAAGGGTAAAAGGAAAGCTCATGATTTTGGTTTCTCTATGTGCCTGCAGCAGCAGGCACTCTGCAGCATGGGTGCTTCATGCTTCCTGAGAAATGGCATTAGAAGCTAGAACCAGCACAGTGTACATGCATAGGAATAAATTGTGTCTGAGGTGCTATAAATTCAAAACTGCCAAGTCTGGACCTAACAGAGACTTTTAAACAAGCAGTCACTTTCAGCCTGAAGGTACAATCAAGTAAGCATTATTTTAGGAGCAAATAAAGCTGCCAGTGTGTTAAAGTCTGCTCACCTGCCCAGCTCCTGCCCTACAGAGTTTTACTGCAGTTAGCATTTTCCTGGCAATACAGGTCAAATTAAATTTCACTGGAGTTAACAGTTGCAATCCTATCTTTCACCCCAAATATTTCTCAGAAAGTATTATGCTCCTCTATTGGTCCATGTAGTTGCAATACTGATTTTGGGCATGAAGAAGCAGGACACATCTTCATCTAAAACACAAGGCTCTGCAAGTCTGCTCAGGAATTTAAGCCTGTGCATGGTTTTCAACAGGGTTATGCACAACAGTGATGGTGCTCTATGTTACAAAGTCATCAGGCAATATTGCAGGTTGCTCAGAAACAGAGAAAAAAGTTCAGACAGTCCTGAAACAGCCACAGCATGGTCCCAGTGCAACGATTATTCAGTCCTAGAAGAATCATAGAATGGTTCAGGTTAGAAGGGACCTTAAAGATCACTGTATGCTCTGGCATAACTATCAATGACTAGGAAATGTATTTCTGCATCCAGAAACCCAAAAGTTTCCAAAGCAGATCAGCAAAAAGTACTATGTTTTAAGTGACTACATGGGTCAGAGGGGTATCAGTCTCCTCTTTGGGTTCCTGTCTATTCTGGGTCAGCTTAGTGGACTAGGGGGAGAGGAGTCCTTTGTAAAAGGCTGTGTCCATCTCAATAAGAAGCTGGAAAAGCAAATTCCCAAGGTTTTTTTTTTGGTAAATCTAATACCAATACTCACTTCTAAAAGGCAAAAAAATAGAGACACAGAGAGTCAGTTTCCCTAGCCTTAAAACATAGTTAGGCACAAAGGTGCCCTGGCAAGGCAATATGAAGGAATTTTGCAAGTGAGGCTGGGTTTTCACCTTCTTCACTAACAACCAGTGAGCATCAGGCTTCAGCAGTATGAAGCCACCAACTTTCAAACATAAACAAGAAAAACGAAGAACATTTCCACTGGATGTTGACAACAACCCTCAGCTCTTCCAGCTCTCCTTTGTAATTCCAAAGTTCACTATATTTTTTCCTTCTTTACAAACTCTGAAGTGCCTCCTTAAAAGAGGTACTTTGGCCCTTCACACAGAAACCTCTTTAGCCAGAGCCAACAGTGCAAATCTGTATCTAGTAACGATTAAGCCTTACAAAACTTGACACAGTACTAAAAAAGAGGTGCAGTTGCTTTTAATGGAAAAAAGACTTTTCATGCTCCACATTATGAAAGAATCAACAGCAACCAGGACACCGTGACATTACTTCTCTGAGACCAGAAGCTGTGACTGAGTTGCATGGTTAGCCTGCACCTAAAGCTGTAAGTAAGCTTTAGTTATCATCAACAGAACATTTGCACAACTTGGTCTTAGCTACAGAACATTTATGTATTTAGCAAAAGGCATGAGACAGCCTGAAAACACAGCTCTAAGCCTGATAACAGTGTATCAGACACCTTTTCATTAGCAGAAAGTACATACATTATTATCCTAATGCCAGTAACCATGAAGACTTTAGAAGACAGACTGCAACTAATATTCAGGTGAACCACCATGGAGAAAAGAAGGGTTCTCCATCAGAAGAGGCTCTGTGTTCAGGTTCAGTGTCCCAGTTCACAGGCATGATGTCACTGCCACTAGGCATCCCTGAAAAGAGCACTCCCCATGCACCAGGGCTGAGCAGTCCCAGCTCTCTCAGCTTTTCTTCATAGAAGAGTTTCCCAGAACAGAAGTTGCAACTTCTGCTCAAGATCAAATTCAAGAACAGAAGCTTTTATGTGGCCTTCAAAGACATACGCTCCACCATCAGGTGGGAGGTAGTCTTCAGTCACAGCACTTCTTGTTCCTAAAGGAGCTATGCATAGCAGTACGATTTTGAGACAATGCAGGAGCTGCTGCTCTTGCAAACAAGGTCATTTCCAGGCATGGAAAGCATTTGAGATACATCAGGCTTTACAGTTCCACATCAGCTTAAGCAAATACAGTACAGACACAGCATCATTTGTACCACAAACTAAGGAAGTTACTATGATTATCCCAGAAAAAACCTTACATATAAAAAGAAACTGGAATGATTAAATAGGATTTATGCGTTTTGTAAAGCTCTAGATAATTACAATTCATTAATAAAAAGGACTAACAATAATAACTAAATAAAAAGATAGCTTGAGGAGGGAGTGTGTTTGCTCATTTCAAAGATGATCTCAAGTTTTCACACTCAGACTTCAGACCAGCTAGTCATGCTTACAGTTGTCCCAGCACCTTCCATCATGCTCATAAATGAGACATTTTCCAAACAAAATACTTAAAAAAAAAGAAACCAGGGTACAGAATATTTTCTTTTAGAGGCGAGAGAGCCACTTTACTCCTTTTTGTAAGCCTCATCAAGTCAGCATGTCAGAAATTCACACTCGAGTTTCACATAAATAGCTGTGAAATCCTAGCGACAGCATCATCTTTTCAGATCAGCTACGATAGGAAGAGTTTTAGAAATGGGAAGAAACGATGACTTAAAAGAAAACTGGTCTCAGCAGGACAAGAAACTTGATCAGCACAGCCGAGAAAGGTCAAAAAGAAATTTATAGCAATACTTATTGTTTAATAAGTTATCAATTCAACTAACACCCACATATTCCCTAGGTCTTTACCTGTAGTAAACGCTCTTTGCTTGGACATAGCACATTTCAATTTATCACTGGGCATTTCTCACCCACCAGATACTCCCGTCCTTAACCCCTTTGATAAGCCAATCTCTTGCTTATCGTACAGCAAAAAACAAAAAGAAACAGCTTTTGTTTTTACTTTTTTTTTACCATCCTTCCTTTTTTAATTAGATATGGGAACATAGATCCAGGAACATAGATCCAGGTGCCACTGCTAGCAAAATGACACACTAATGATACAAAGTTTCATCAAAAGGATGATGATGTAAAGGAGCTCTGCTGACACAAATACATCAGACCAACCTTTGTAACACAAGTCAGTCCATAGCACAGCATGCCATCAGTTCAAAAGAACAGAGCGTAGGTAAGATAGACCAACCCTCCCTTATCTCATAGGGTGGGAAAAGAAGTGCAAGAAGAGCGAGCCATTTGTGTGTGGCTATAGAAGGAACTGGTCAGAGTTGCAAATTAAAACTGAGTCTCCTGAAATCCAGCTTAGTGCCTGAGCTACAAGATAGTCTACTTTTAATATGAAAGCATATCTTTAGTAAGTGTGTCATGAAAAGCATCTCAGGAATATCCAGAAACACCTGCTGTGGGATTTGTCTTTTCTGAAGGACAGGTGCAAGAGGAGTGTTCCTATAACATATATCACATACAAACCAAAAATAACCAATAGTTAAGATTCAGAGGATTACATAAATTGAGAAGTGAGGAAGGGAAGAGACAGCACAAACACATGAATTAGCCTCCTCTCCAATTAGTGGTTTGCCTGACCCTAACTGGATCCCAAATATTTCCATTCAACCAGTTTGCATTGATAAGACTTCTACCTTTATAGAATCATAGAATAGTTAGGGTTGGAAAGTACCTTAAGATCACCTAGTTCCAAACCCCCTGCCATGGTCAGGGATACCTCACAGTAAACCATGTTACCCAAGGCTCTGTCCAACCTGGCCTTGAACACTGCCAGGGATGGAGCATTCACAACGAGGGATGAATTTGCCCTCACCATCTGCTCAGTTTCTGCCAACTTCTATAAAATTCCACTTTCCCAACAAACTTGTTTCACAGCAGTTTCAAATCTGTCCAGAGGGAGCAAAAGAAAAACAGTAATTTTGAGTGTAGAAACTTACCAGGCAAACCCTTGTAACTGTTTTCTCACTGCCAGGACTTACTGCACCTTTAGGGGAAGCAACAGCCAGTAAAAGCCTGGGTACAGTAGGACAAGAGCTGAAAGCATAAAAAAAATAGAATAAAATAATTAAATATTGTTGTATGCAACCAAAGAGCCACTTCTTTGACAAAGTCAAAGTATTTTCACAAAGCAATGGAAGAGTGGAAAGGTGTATCCTTTTTAATACAGAGCAGCCAAGGAAAGAAAGATAGAGAAGACAACTCAGCAAAATAACAAGTTCTGTCCTACTGAAATGAAATTAAATCCTGCTGTACACACATAAGTTGTATTGGGGTTTAACTTAAGTGAATTTAAACCCAAATTTAGTTAGTGCTGCAAAGTCTCTTCAAGCTAAACAAATACAAATCCAACACAAATAAACAAGCAAAATTCAATGCNAAGCAAATTCCCAAGGTTTTTTTTTTTGGTAAATCTAATACCAATACTCACTTCTAAAAGGCAAAAAAATAGAGACACAGAGAGTCAGTTTCCCTAGCCTTAAAACATAGTTAGGCACAAAGGTGCCCTGGCAAGGCAATATGAAGGAATTTTGCAAGTGAGGCTGGGTTTTCACCTTCTTCACTAACAACCAGTGAGCATCAGGCTTCAGCAGTATGAAGCCACCAACTTTCAAACATAAACAAGAAAAACGAAGAACATTTCCACTGGATGTTGACAACAACCCTCAGCTCTTCCAGCTCTCCTTTGTAATTCCAAAGTTCACTATATTTTTTCCTTCTTTACAAACTCTGAAGTGCCTCCTTAAAAGAGGTACTTTGGCCCTTCACACAGAAACCTCTTTAGCCAGAGCCAACAGTGCAAATCTGTATCTAGTAACGATTAAGCCTTACAAAACTTGACACAGTACTAAAAAAGAGGTGCAGTTGCTTTTAATGGAAAAAAGACTTTTCATGCTCCACATTATGAAAGAATCAACAGCAACCAGGACACCGTGACATTACTTCTCTGAGACCAGAAGCTGTGACTGAGTTGCATGGTTAGCCTGCACCTAAAGCTGTAAGTAAGCTTTAGTTATCATCAACAGAACATTTGCACAACTTGGTCTTAGCTACAGAACATTTATGTATTTAGCAAAAGGCATGAGACAGCCTGAAAACACAGCTCTAAGCCTGATAACAGTGTATCAGACACCTTTTCATTAGCAGAAAGTACATACATTATTATCCTAATGCCAGTAACCATGAAGACTTTAGAAGACAGACTGCAACTAATATTCAGGTGAACCACCATGGAGAAAAGAAGGGTTCTCCATCAGAAGAGGCTCTGTGTTCAGGTTCAGTGTCCCAGTTCACAGGCATGATGTCACTGCCACTAGGCATCCCTGAAAAGAGCACTCCCCATGCACCAGGGCTGAGCAGTCCCAGCTCTCTCAGCTTTTCTTCATAGAAGAGTTTCCCAGAACAGAAGTTGCAACTTCTGCTCAAGATCAAATTCAAGAACAGAAGCTTTTATGTGGCCTTCAAAGACATACGCTCCACCATCAGGTGGGAGGTAGTCTTCAGTCACAGCACTTCTTGTTCCTAAAGGAGCTATGCATAGCAGTACGATTTTGAGACAATGCAGGAGCTGCTGCTCTTGCAAACAAGGTCATTTCCAGGCATGGAAAGCATTTGAGATACATCAGGCTTTACAGTTCCACATCAGCTTAAGCAAATACAGTACAGACACAGCATCATTTGTACCACAAACTAAGGAAGTTACTATGATTATCCCAGAAAAAACCTTACATATAAAAAGAAACTGGAATGATTAAATAGGATTTATGCGTTTTGTAAAGCTCTAGATAATTACAATTCATTAATAAAAAGGACTAACAATAATAACTAAATAAAAAGATAGCTTGAGGAGGGAGTGTGTTTGCTCATTTCAAAGATGATCTCAAGTTTTCACACTCAGACTTCAGACCAGCTAGTCATGCTTACAGTTGTCCCAGCACCTTCCATCATGCTCATAAATGAGACATTTTCCAAACAAAATACTTAAAAAAAAAGAAACCAGGGTACAGAATATTTTCTTTTAGAGGCGAGAGAGCCACTTTACTCCTTTTTGTAAGCCTCATCAAGTCAGCATGTCAGAAATTCACACTCGAGTTTCACATAAATAGCTGTGAAATCCTAGCGACAGCATCATCTTTTCAGATCAGCTACGATAGGAAGAGTTTTAGAAATGGGAAGAAACGATGACTTAAAAGAAAACTGGTCTCAGCAGGACAAGAAACTTGATCAGCACAGCCGAGAAAGGTCAAAAAGAAATTTATAGCAATACTTATTGTTTAATAAGTTATCAATTCAACTAACACCCACATATTCCCTAGGTCTTTACCTGTAGTAAACGCTCTTTGCTTGGACATAGCACATTTCAATTTATCACTGGGCATTTCTCACCCACCAGATACTCCCGTCCTTAACCCCTTTGATAAGCCAATCTCTTGCTTATCGTACAGCAAAAAACAAAAAGAAACAGCTTTTGTTTTTACTTTTTTTTTACCATCCTTCCTTTTTTAATTAGATATGGGAACATAGATCCAGGAACATAGATCCAGGTGCCACTGCTAGCAAAATGACACACTAATGATACAAAGTTTCATCAAAAGGATGATGATGTAAAGGAGCTCTGCTGACACAAATACATCAGACCAACCTTTGTAACACAAGTCAGTCCATAGCACAGCATGCCATCAGTTCAAAAGAACAGAGCGTAGGTAAGATAGACCAACCCTCCCTTATCTCATAGGGTGGGAAAAGAAGTGCAAGAAGAGCGAGCCATTTGTGTGTGGCTATAGAAGGAACTGGTCAGAGTTGCAAATTAAAACTGAGTCTCCTGAAATCCAGCTTAGTGCCTGAGCTACAAGATAGTCTACTTTTAATATGAAAGCATATCTTTAGTAAGTGTGTCATGAAAAGCATCTCAGGAATATCCAGAAACACCTGCTGTGGGATTTGTCTTTTCTGAAGGACAGGTGCAAGAGGAGTGTTCCTATAACATATATCACATACAAACCAAAAATAACCAATAGTTAAGATTCAGAGGATTACATAAATTGAGAAGTGAGGAAGGGAAGAGACAGCACAAACACATGAATTAGCCTCCTCTCCAATTAGTGGTTTGCCTGACCCTAACTGGATCCCAAATATTTCCATTCAACCAGTTTGCATTGATAAGACTTCTACCTTTATAGAATCATAGAATAGTTAGGGTTGGAAAGTACCTTAAGATCACCTAGTTCCAAACCCCCTGCCATGGTCAGGGATACCTCACAGTAAACCATGTTACCCAAGGCTCTGTCCAACCTGGCCTTGAACACTGCCAGGGATGGAGCATTCACAACGAGGGATGAATTTGCCCTCACCATCTGCTCAGTTTCTGCCAACTTCTATAAAATTCCACTTTCCCAACAAACTTGTTTCACAGCAGTTTCAAATCTGTCCAGAGGGAGCAAAAGAAAAACAGTAATTTTGAGTGTAGAAACTTACCAGGCAAACCCTTGTAACTGTTTTCTCACTGCCAGGACTTACTGCACCTTTAGGGGAAGCAACAGCCAGTAAAAGCCTGGGTACAGTAGGACAAGAGCTGAAAGCATAAAAAAAATAGAATAAAATAATTAAATATTGTTGTATGCAACCAAAGAGCCACTTCTTTGACAAAGTCAAAGTATTTTCACAAAGCAATGGAAGAGTGGAAAGGTGTATCCTTTTTAATACAGAGCAGCCAAGGAAAGAAAGATAGAGAAGACAACTCAGCAAAATAACAAGTTCTGTCCTACTGAAATGAAATTAAATCCTGCTGTACACACATAAGTTGTATTGGGGTTTAACTTAAGTGAATTTAAACCCAAATTTAGTTAGTGCTGCAAAGTCTCTTCAAGCTAAACAAATACAAATCCAACACAAATAAACAAGCAAAATTCAATGCAAACGTCATCAAATTCCTTTTTTCTACCCTCTCCCCCCCTTTTTTTTTTTATATTTAAAACAAATCTAACATGAGTGCATATTCCCTGTCCAACATAACCACTCAAGTGTTTTGCTGAACTATTGCTTAAGCAATTCTCCATCCTGGTACCAAGTCAGCTGGAGCTCAGGGAAGACAATCCCAATGCCCTCCTGAACACTGTGGTGGTTTAAACCCAGCCAGCAACCAAGTACCATGCACAGCAGGAGCTGTGCTTCAGTGCCAATCACTTTCAAAGCAGCTCAAACCCCTTCATAGGCTGCCAGTGTCTCTTTCTCTGTTGGGGTATAGCTGGCCTCAGATCCTCTGTATCCCCAGCTCCAAAGGCAAAAGGGTCGACCTTGAGCCTCCCCTGGAGCTTTCTGCCAGAGGCTCCAGGTAGGACCATTCTCCCAGGCTGTGGTATAGAGCGCATTCTTCACACTTGCCCTTTCTAGACTGGCCCGAAGGCTACTGCATGAACTATCTCTCGTTTGATTTGCTCAAAAGATTGTTGTTGCTCAGGGCCCATTTGAAATCATTCTTATTCCGGGTCTGTAATTTGGGATGTGCATTCTCCAGAACCCCACTGCACCCAAGAAAGCCTGTGTCTGTTTCTTATTAGTTGGTGGAGACATTGCTGTTACCTTGTTGACCACATCTGTGGGGATCTGGTGACATCCATCTTGCCATTTTATTCCCAAAAATTGAATCTCCCGTGCAGGCCCTTTGACCTTACTCCGTTTTACGGCAAAACCAGCTTTCAGCAGGATTTGGATTATTTTCCTCCCTTTCTCAAAGACTTCGTCTGCTGTATCACCCCACACAATAATGTCATCAATGTATTGCAGGTGTTCTGGAGCTTGCCCCTGTTCCAGTGCAGGCTGGATCAGTCCATGGCAGATAGTAGGGCTGTGTTTCCACCCCTGGGGTAGTCGGTTCCAAGTGAACTGCACACCCCTCCAAGTAAAAGCAAACTGTGGCCTGCACTCCGCTGCCAAAGGAATTGAGAAGAATGCATTGGCGATATCAATTGTGGCGTACCACTTGGCTGCCTTTGACTCCAGTTCATACTGAAGCTCTAACATGTCCAGTACGGCAGCACTCAATGGTGGTGTGACTTCATTCAGGCCATGATAGTCTGCGGTTAGTCTCCACTCTCTGTTAGACTTTCACACTGGCCATATTGGGCTATTAAAGGGTGAGCAGGTCCTGTTGATCACTCCCTGACTCTCCAGTCTACAGGTCAGCTTATGGATGGGCATCAGGGAATCCCGGTTGGTGCTGGTGCACTGCTGTGGTCATGATTGGCATTTGTTATTCTTCGACCTTCAGCAACCCCACAACAGAAGGATCCTCTGAGAGACCAGGCAAGGTAGACAGCTGCTCAATTTCCTCTGTCTCCAAAACAGCAATATCAAAAGCCCATCAGTACCATTTTGAGTCCTTCAAGTAACCTCTCCTGAGATAGTCTATGCTAATGACACATGAAGCCTCTGGACCAGTCACAATGGGGTGCTTTTGCCACTCCTTCCCAGTCAGGCTGATTTCAGTACAATCAGCTGTTGGGATCCCCTGTTACTCCAGAAATACAACCAGGATCTACCTCTTGATAGTATCAGGGTACACTGTGCACCAGTGTCTACTACAGTTATAGTCCTGTGGGACTGATGTGCCAGGCCATCTGAGCCACATAGTCCACTAAGCCTGGTGGTCCCTTTACTTCACCTAGATGGAGGCAAGTCCCCTTTAATAATGACCATAAGATTCTTCACTTACTTCTTGTACAAAAGGATTTGAATTCCTTTGAATGGGAGCTGGAGCAAAATCAGCTTTTCCACTCCATCTAGAAAACTGCCTACCAGAGACTGAAGCAGAACTCATTGCAGGAATTAAAGTGGCTGCAGTGCCTGTTGCCAAAGTTTGAATAACTACCATAGTTGTCACTGGAGTCTGAGTGGCTGCAGTGGTTGTTATGGGCATAAAAGTAGCTGCGGTGCCTGTTGCTGGAGTTTGAGTAGCCACAGTACTGGTCAACAGAGTATGGGTAGCTACAGTGCTTGTTGTGAAGACTGAAGTGGCTGCAGTGCTTGTCACCAGGGTATGAATAGCCACAGCACGTGCCACAGGGGTTGAAGTAGCCAAATTCCTTGCCACTGAAGTTTGAGTAGCCACAGTGCCTGTCAGTGGAGTCTTGAGTCCTGCTCCTGCAAGTTGCAGTGCTTCTCATGAGCGCTGGAGCAGCCACAGGCACCTTCTTAACCCTGAGCAGGATCTGAACCACATTCAGCAACATGCTGGTTCCTAGCAAAAGAACAGGGCTGGCTTCAAGAGTTCAAAGAATATTCAAAATTTTTAAACTTCTCAGATACTACTGTAATTATCCTGGAGGAAAATGAGGATATTGGATGGAAAGTAGCAGTAGAAGACGTTTCTGTTACCAGCCGGCTCTCCGAGAAAAGGCCAAAGGTGCAATTGTTCACAGTTGTCACCAGATGGCTCCCGAGGAACAAAGGTGACGACAACACCGAGCATACAGACCAGTCTCATGACCTGCGAGTCTATCGTATCATAATCCAGCTCCAAAGTACAACAGAATGACAACCTTAGCCCAAGCCCCACAGATGAATATCACCACAGGAAACACATACCATAGAACCACAGAATGCTCTGAGCTGGAAGGGACCTTAAAGATCATCTATTTCCAAACCCCCTCCTACTGGCAGATACCTTTCACTAGACCAGGATGGTCAAAGACCCATTGAACCTGGCCAGGAACAGTAGACATGATAAGAACCGTAGCCACTGCACAGCAGCTGAGGATCTACCTGCAAATACCAGTGAGCTGACAGAGGCTTTCTCCTCTGTCTTTCCCAGTGCATAATTGCTTTTGCTATTAGAAGTTTGTATAAAACACAAAGCAACAATTAAAAGGCAAGGATAATCTAAACACAAAACCGACATTAACTGTGCCTGAACACTCCTGTATGCGGGGTCCAGCAGTGAGAACAGAACCAGGTTAAAGCAGACGAATCTGAGCTGTTCAGCACACATATGCAGGCAACGTACAAAATCTCCATATGGAGATGAGGGCTGAGAGGAAATGCACATACATGACACGCAGCCATGTGTACCACTGCTCTAAGCCATAAACCCAGCATCACTCAGAACATACATGTCTTCCGGAATGAAGAAGTCACTGCAACATGCCTAGTTTGTGGGTAAAAGTGGAGCAAATGTTCATTCCTCCTACACCCAGGTACCCCATAGTTTCTCACTGCAATTATTGTGGCATAAACTCTTGCTTGACCTGCTTGAAGGCACTTTCAGATCACAAAACCATGTTCAAGCATGGATGATGACAAGTGCTCAGTTAACATTGTGTATTACAGCATGGGGAGGCATCAGTGGAACTGTATACTAAAAGTTTCATGGAATTTAATCCATGTCTTAAAAATAAACCAAAACCAACAAAAGTGGCAAGAAACTCTAACCAAACTAATCAATTCTTCATGGTTTCTTCAAGCAAAGTTTTGAACATTTCGAGCATGTGCTGCTTTAAACAAACATCCCCATTCCCCATGTCCCTGCAACATTTTCCCTTTAAAACTTAGTCACTAAAAAAGCTACCACATTTAAAAGCAGGTACATTACCTAACCCTGTAATCCAGGGTACGCAGCCAGACATTTCAAATACATTGCCAGGTCCTCAAGAATAAATGTTTTTCACCACTAAAACTTGAAATTTTGCTTGCAAATTATTTCCATTGCCTTGGAAAAGTGTGTGCCAGGAGACTCCCCTTAGGAGGCAGGGACTGCAGGGTTGCATGGATGTGCCAATTAGAATTTCAAGAGAAAATAACCAGATACAAAGTCTGTTTTCTGGCAGATGGGTTTATAAATCCAGCAGGGAATTTGCCATTAAAACAAAAAACAAAGACATCTGCACCAATGTGTTAAAAGGCATGTAATCTTGAATTTATCCCAGAAACTTACTAAAACAATAGAGGCATGTATACATACATTATGTTTATATAAACTAGAATCAAGCAGTAAACATGCACAGCAAGAACATTAATCTACTACAGATGTAAAAGCTAATAAAAATTTATAGATTCCTTCTAAATTAGCCATTGTCATGCAATGGCCTGCATTAACATGTATAGTAGTGGATAATTACAATAGATAAATAAGATTAACACAGAAATTCATGCACTTTTCAGACAGACATTGCATCAATACATATCTTACAGCCTAGTTTTCAAAGGTACTGATCAACCACAAACCCTGTGAGATCTAACTGCTCACTATCAGTGAGTTTATCTCACTCAGCAAGGCTGTGATTTGGCTCAATGTGCAGAGAATTAATATTTCTATGGGTCTGCTCCTCCAGTAAGCAGTCATTTGACTCACTTTATCAGGAAACATGAGTGCTGTTGCATGACCAAGCCTGGCAGTGATTCAGTCAGCTAACATGTAGGACATCAAGGCACCTTACTTGGCAGGATTTTTCTTTGCCAATCCTAGAAGACAAAGTTTGGGAGACAGCAGAAGGGAAAGTTAAGGGATTTGATGAATCCACCAGAACAAGATCCACCCTGATAGGATATCCCTACAGTGTGCCGTATTCAAGAGCCTGAGCAAAGGACGGTATTTAGTCTTCCTACCAATTTCCAGATTCTAGCTGACACTTTGCTAACATTGCCCAAGGTATAGCGAGACCTACCGGTCCAATGAGAAAGATTTCACTCTTTCCACTTACATTCCATTCACAAAGGTGATCTCAACTGTACACATTCGGCATTATTTATTCAGACACAAGTTATGTGCACACATCCGTGATGCCGTGCATAAGGGTGATCTGCTGCCAGGCATCGTATTTCTGAGGTGGCTTATAGGGCCTAAAAATGCTACATTTCAGGAAAAGAATTACTTGCTGAGTCAATCAGCTTTCCTCCCCACAACGAAACCGAGTTTCCTCCGCTCCCACCTCCCCCAAGAACACCATCACCTACGAGCACAAACACATCGCACTGCAGGCGAGCAGCGGGTGAGCGCAAACCACCACTGCCACGACTGCTATGGGGAGGGGAGTTGCAACTTTATTAGCAACTTCCGTGGCGAATTCACGGAAGAGACTGCCGAGCTCCTGCTCCCCTCCCAGGCCACGGTCACGACCCGCAGCGCTTCAAGCTGACACTCGCTCCGCGAACCCCACACCTCCGAGACCCGACCCCGCCGCTCACCCGTCGCGGCGCTCCCCTGCCCGTCTCCCTCAGGCCCAGGACAAACCACCGCCCTCCCGCCCGCAGCCACTCCGTCACGACGCGGCTCAGCCCGGCGCAAACCACGTCCTGGGCCAGCGGGACGGAAGCGGCACTTACCCCGGCAAAAGCAGCGGCCGCACACCCAACGCTTGGGCGGCCCCAGGAGAACGGCGGCAGTCTACACCCCGCGCCGCGCCACATGCCACGGCCAAGCCCCGCCTCAGGCACACCCCCTCCGCCGCTCATTGGTCCGTCTGTATATAGCCCCGCCCCAACACCTAGGCCACGCCTTCTCCTCTCTAGCACCGCCCCTCCAAAGCGTTCCAGCAGCGCAGCCCGGTTTTCACCCCGGAAACACCCGTGTGAGGTGGTGACGTCCGCGGAAGTGACGCTACCCTAGGGGCGGGGTTTGAGCGGGGCGGACATGGGTGGAGGGCAGTGGTAGTGGGATCTGGGCAGGTCCCGGTTGCGGTGTGATGGGCGATGGGGCTCCGCTGCCTCCGCGGTGTCAGAGCCGGGCTCGTGTGGCGGCTGGCCCCACCAGGTGGCACTGCGAGCCGGGCACTGACCGTCCGCCACCAGCTGCCACCTGCCCAAGACACGGCCCGGCTCCGAGCCGCACCGCGGGCTGTGCTGTGCTCTCTTTCTCTGCGCTTACATCAGGCCGCCAATGGGACCGGCTGCTGTCACTGTGTATTTAGAGGTTTGCGATGAGTTCGGTCTGGGATATGCGTCTGAGCAGCTGTGGTCCGATGAGATATATTCATTGTCCGTTGTCCATTGTCCAGAACAGTCATTGTCCTGAATGTTCACAACACGGCCTCCAGCGGCCACCATTTCCTGCAGGTTGTGGTGTAGCAGTGGGAGTGTTCCTGGCAAAGCACAATATAAGACTAATACGTTTTGCCTGTGTTGTCTGCAGCAAGCTTAACAGGATTTCTTGTGATGAGTAGAGTGGCTAAATTAGTTGGGTCAAACTTCAGTACTTGCCACCAAGGAGTTAAAATGCATAGGCTAACAGCTTCTTGCTACCCTGGACTGAAAAACACATATTCCATCATAATCTAGGCATAACTTTTCTTGTGCAATCCTTAAAATATGCAAATCCCTGCTATACTAGATGTAGTAAAACATCTAGTAAAACAGTCCACTGGCAACAGCATTGTGTGAATAGAGACTGCTGCTGAACTAAGTACTGAATCAAATAGTTGAAATTAGCTCCTTGTTGATTGTTTTGCTATTTTTAGTGCTGCTGCCTCTACTAAAAGGTTGCACATCAGCAGCTCACAGCTGCTTGGGCAAACCCTAGCAGCAGTGGAGCTTTGAAGCTTTTGTATATCACACCATGTACATGTATATACACTTGTATACATTCAAGCTACATTCTGAAGTGTGGAGCCAGCTCCATGGAACAGCAGCAGGTGCAGGATTTCCTTTAAGCCATGGGTGCCCATTTTAGAGCAAGCACATTAGCTCCTGAATTCAGCTCCTCTGGGTTATTTCCAGCTCACACAAAGAAGAGTCTTCAAAAAACCACTTCAGGATTTCAGCTGATACTGCTAATCTGGCCATAGGTGAAAGTGATGCTGAAATCATTCACACATCCCAGTGTAATTTTAGAACACACAGACCTGCTTTTTGAATGAGCAGTGAGGAGGAGGAGTTGATACACTGGTCCATGAGTTGATTAAAAGTAGACAGAATTCAGAGCTGGCCAGTACTCCACATTAAGGACTCAAAGCATGTCTGTATTGTATTATAATACATTAATATATTAAATGTAATAATGTATATTACACTAACAGAATACCTTAATATATTACATTAATAGAATACATGTAATATATTGTATTGATGTATCATTCCATCTTTCATGTTGGATACTGACATTTACTGAAATGTTCCCTTCCCTCCTTCCCAGAGTTGGAGGAAGGAAGAAGGAAACTCTGCAATTTAAGAGAATTAGAAGAGACAGTTAAAGGAGGGAGGAGAACTGTGCTGTCGAACTGATTATCTGGCAGGACCAAGCATGAAGATGGAGGAAATACTGTGAAGCTGTTCAGTAAGGCAGGCGGCCCTAGGGTTGGTGTAGCGAGGAACAAGTGCATTTCTGGGAAAAACAGCCTCAGGAGATAACAAAGAAAATGCTCACGGAGAAGTCCAGGTGTAGGATGGGAAAATACAGGCACTGAAAGAAATAAATCTGTGATCAGGCAAACAGAATATGGGATCTCATGAATGTGCCCTCTCATTTCATTCCCTGTGATGCACAGGGAATATAAGCCAGGCTGTTTCTTCTGAGAATCCCAGAGGACATAATTTCGAAGTGTTAAGAGTTCTCTGCACTTTTACATACCTTGTGTGAAAAGCTGGGTGCTAAGACATGCTTGCAATAGCAAGTTTTCACAGAATATAAATGAGGGCTAAGCCACCATTGAGCTTTCAGTTGGTTTGTATTTATACCAGATTGTCAGGGGAGCAGAGATTATGGGAAGTAATGAAATCCTATCAAGGGGGATTGGGCTGGAAGTTCAGGAAAGGGGATTTAGAATGGCTCCAATATTGTCAAGCTATGTCCCAGACATTAACCCATTCAGGGATTTTGCACTGACTGAGCTAGAGACCAAAAGGTAGGTCTGCGTTTAAGAAATAATACATTTCTGTTTCAAGAGCAGATTGGGGTAGGGAATATTTGCTCTTCTGGACAATTCAAATAAACTTAGCTAGTTGATACAATGAAGAGAATAGCCATAGGTCTCCTGTCCATTATGTCCAAGAAAAGGTGGAACTACATCTTTTAAAACATGTGGAAAGTTCAAACTCCCTGCCATGCACTGTAACCATCCTTTCATCCAGTGCCAAGAGAGGTTTCCAGTGTGTCTGGGAGACCTGTCATCCTAGAAGCATTACCTCTCCAACTCTTCATGTGTTAGGTACAAGCTCCTGTAAGAGAGCTTTAACTTGGTGTAGGTCAGATCCACCTGTTGTATAATTCATGTCTACTTAAGCCAAGAAGCTATTTAGCCTGTTACCATTTTTCTCCATAACCATCTTTTCACAGAGGACATGCCTCTGCCAGCTCTGAGGCTGTGATTAAGGAAGAGTCTGGATGGAACTGTTGACAGTATATTTGCAGAGTACTAAATACCACTGAATGTGATCTGTAAATATTTACACTTGGAGGAAGAGATTTGCTCTTTGCATAGTCTGCATGCTGGCATCTGCTAGGCTGAGTAAATTACTAATAAAAATCATTGTGAAAAAACACATAGTCCACATTGATTCTTTGGAAAAATTTTATTAAACACATGGAACTATTTTATTAAAGACGATGGCATGATAAGAAAATAACATTCCTTGGAAATTATATTCTCTCCAAGATTTCAGTGCTGGAATAGGCACTATTGTTCTGTGCAGCTGAGGCAGCACATGCTGCAGGAGGGCAAGTTTTCCTCATGAGGAACCCTAGCAAGGCTGACGCAAGGACATTTTGGCTGAGGAAGTAGAGTCCTTCTCCTTCACTAGTCCTTCAGCAGGACTAATGCCTGCAGCTAACCGTACAATGGGCAGACAGGCTTTGTCTCCCCTAATGGGGATGGAAAAGGAGAAGGGACATGTTTCCAGGGCATTAACTGCTGAATTTTTCCTAACAGAAAGTGAAACATACTTTGGTCAAACACAAAGATTTTAAGCACACTTCTGGCATAGTTGTGGCCATAGAGGAAGTAAAAGTGTTGGGAGAAAGATCAGAAGTGCCATGCCAGTGATATAGCTAAATTCTCATGAGAGCTAGTGTTGACCTCATTTCTGCTCCGCTGCATTTAGCTCATCCAAGGATTTCTGACTCACACCAGAAGGCTCTGCAGTGGCTGCTTCGCCTTTTGAAGGACAACCCAAGCTGATGTAAAGGATCTGGGGACAAGAGAGAATCCCTTCAGAAAGTAAAGGTGGAAAAACAACATAAACAAGAATCCAAATAGTGGAAAAGGTGGGTTCCTGAGTTGGATGGCAGAGAACAGAAACTGCCATCATTAAAAAAAAAAAAGAGTAGTCACCAGATTCCATCTTTGCCTAGAGCTGTGTCACAAGGATTTTTAAGTGAGAAATTACGAGTGCTTAAAAATAATCACCTAGAACCCTGCATTCTTTATGCTGAAAGCAGGGTTTGTCATGCTTCAAGAGATCAGCCACAATAGGGAATCAAGCTCAAACACTACTTTCCTAATCAAATAGGCAGCACATTGCACCACACCTCATTTTGAGTGTATTGTATTCAAATCAAATACAGGACTTCCTGCTTCAGTCCTCCTTCTCCCTTCTTCCTCACACCATAAACCAGGACTTTGATCCTATGCCAAGAACACCTGACGATTACATGCAGCTGAAGCTGGAACTGACCAAATTCTCTGCAAATGTTGCTGTCGAGTTGCTTTTTTCAGCTGTGTGTGTGCAACAACGGATTTGCCAATGGACTTTGCATTGTTTTCTCTCTACTTGCTGCCTTAACAGTAGCATCCATTGAACCATCAGCCTTCTGACCTTCGATAGGCACAGAGGGAAGTGGCTGTAGCTATTTACATAACTCAAAGAAACAAGGTTCATGACATCAGTGCCTGGCAGTGCTGCTGTCAGCCTCCTGCCTGGTGGCATTTCTGAAAGACAGCATTCTGCCCACCACCTTTCCACTCCAGGATTTATAACTTTGATATTAACATATGAGGTGAACAGAAACCTGCACAAATGGACTCAGTATGGAGCAGACATAATTTTGGTTTGTTGTGATACAAAACCAAAGCTAGTTATTTAAAAAAAGGAAAGCCTTCTGACTGCATTCAGGCAAGTTCTGAGGCATCTATACACAGGAAGAGGCACTGTATCATCAAGAAGCCACCAGAGTCCACACTTGTAGATTTCTTTTTAAAAAAGAATAAACAATCCGAACAAATCACACAGATCTTAACAGTGGAAGCACTGGTGGAAGAACATGGCAGCTGCTCTTACGGTACAGCATGTGCACAAATGCCTACGTTTTTTCAAATAGGGGTCCATGCAGTATCCACAGAAGCTGGACGACAGCAATATGTGGTGCCATTCTGAGATCAGGTACAGCCAGGGCAAGAGAGGTCAGTTAACCAGTAACATACTTTCTGGTGCTTAGTTTTCTAAATAACAATCTGTTTAACATTAACTGAGCTGATTATGGATTTTTTTCCTTTCCATGTGGGGGGCATATCCCAGCCAAGGGATTCATAAACTTCACCAGGGCTGGCAGGGGAAAGGGCAGCAGGAGGCAGCAGTCTCAGGGGGTAAACTCTTGGTGGCATATCAGAGTTTCTTCTTTAGCCTGTCCAGGACACTGTAAATTTCCCAGCCTCCACCCAGGAAACCCCAGGACTGCCAAAACCTTTAAAGGAATGAGGTGGTGGAAGGTGACTGCCTGAACGCCACTGGGGAGTTGGACTGCCTGGAAAGACAAAGAAGTGCAGGCTTACACCCAAGGATGACTTAGGATCTGCCTCCCCTTTCCAGAGCCTGCAAAGAAGCAAAGATGGGTTAAAGCTTCTTTTCCTCACTACTTTTCCTGTTTAATTAACTTATTGCCATCCTGTCAGTCAAAATGAATGGGTTTGATATAAACACATCCTCATGCCACTTCAGCCACAGAGTAGCAGTCACCTTCTAAAGGTCCAAGATCAGTGCTCAGCCAGATCCCTTCAGGCTTTCTTTGACATTCTGTTCTGGACTCGACCCCATCCCAGAATCAGACCAACCACATTCCATTATGCACATGTCACCCCACATGCCACAAGCACACTCATCAGCTGGCTAAGGAGCATTTGCCTTCACACCAGCATCCATTGGCAGAAAATACGCCATCTAACAGGCAGTAAAGCTGCAACACTGCGTGTGCTCCAGGCTGGAGCTGAGCCTCCCCAACACAAGCACACACACATGCACACAAACATAGGCAGGAAGGTGTACACTGGATGCAGGTAGAAATGAGGAGCGGAGAGGATGGAGTGAGATTCCACACCACCGCCAACTCCTCCCACTACATGAAGTCTCCTGCACAGCTTGGCAAAGCAGCTGCTAATGAACACCAGACTGTCAGAGCGAACAGTATAATGTGGAAGCATGCTGACAGAGGAGCCTTGCTTCATTACCCCACAACCTGTTGCACATTTCTGTGTTCATAAACTGGGATGTTTTGTACATGTCCAACACCAGCTCTGCAACAGTTGCAAAGCAATTCAAGTTTCATAGGGCAACCTGTGATGTTCCCCAGCCCACTCCTTCATGGCAAATGGACCTCCCTTGATATGTATGCCCCCAAAGACCACTTCACAAAGTGCAGACAACACACTGTCATAAGCTGCTGCTTGTATTCATTACCTTTCCTTCAGCTCTGGTTTGTCTTTCTGCCCCTGTGCTCCACGGTGATGCCTTACAAACTAGTGAAGTGCTTTTCAATTGACTTCAAAGTGCTCTTCAAATTACTTGGGTCTTACAGCTTCACTGATCTCTGATAACAGTGTCTCTTATGCCTCTTTAAGGCTGGCAGGTGTGCATTGCTTCCATCCTTCCAACTGGATCATGTAACTCTGAAACCTGATGATAATCACTTTAAAATATCAGTTGTTTACAGGTAGCACCCAGCTGCTCAAACCTAAAAAGTCACTATTCTTCCCTTCCCACGTAAATGCACACCTACATAGTAAGGGGAGAAACAGAAGTGTCTCCAAAAATATACAGACACAAAAATACATCCATGTCCCTAAATCATCAGTGGACAGATATTTGCTTTCTTTGGCTGCACATGCTTTATTTTCATTCAGATGATAGTCTGAATGTGAACAGAAAACCCACCAAACAACAACACCAAACCCCAACAGCCCTCTGTTTTATCATACTGCATTGCTGTTACAATCCTTCATGGCAGGCTGTTGCTGCACTGGTAACTGCTTTCTACACAATGCTGGCAGATTTCTTGCTACATACTAGGTTTGCAGCCATGGCCTGTGAACAAGAATTGTTATTATTATGCTTCCCAGGGAGTCAAAATGTAAGTTTTTCCAAAAAGGTATGCTATCCAGTGTTCAGGTCACTGAGGATAAAGCGCCATATTCATCCAAATTACGCTGAGGGGAGGGCGCCTTCTGCATTGTTTCTAAAAGCAGCAGGACTTGCAGAACTACGTAATATTCCACCAAACAGGTAAAACTACTCACAAGCATGTGAATGCAGTGCCTGCACACACATAGATGCTGGTAAGTTACAGACTGGTAGCCAATTAATGTACACTATTCACAGAACAGGGAACCCTTCACCAGTAGCCAGGAGCTAAATGCTGGCCTGGCTGAGCTTTTCTGAGGCATGCTGCTGAATATTTGAGGAGGATGACACTAATTTCTCTAAATAAAGTTAGAATGATCCTTTAACCTATTCTTATCCACCTTGAAATTTGCTTACATTTTATAAACCAGTAATATATATATGGAAAATGAGACATGAATTACACAAACAGAAACCATGCTGTCCTGGCTGCTGCTTTTGTCTTTCTCCCTGAGTTTTTATCCATAAGTGCACCTGGGTTGTTTAGATTTTCCTCTAATGTGCAGGTACTTAGCATAGAATCATGCAGTGGGTTGGGTTGGAAAGGACCTTAAAGCTCATCCAGTTCCACTCCCCTGCCACAGCCAGAGACACCTTCCACTAGACCAGGTTGCTCCAAGACCTGTCCAACCTGGCCTTGAACACTGCCAGGGATGGGGCAGCCACAGCTTCTCTGGGCACCCTGTGCCAGGGCCTCACCACCCTCAAAGGGAAGAACTTCTTCCTTATATCTAACCTAAATCTCCTTATTTAAGTTTGAACCCATTATCCCTTGTCCTATCGCTACAGTCCCTAATGAGATAATTTTGTTTCATTCCTTTGACTTTATTCATAGTTTCTAACCTCGACTATTCTAAAAGTTATGCCTCCCCTACCACTTTGAGCACAACTGTAACTACAACTTACCAGCTCGTTTAACTCAAATTCTTTCCATTTACTCAGACGCATACGTTACCAGACGATCACTGCCACTGCGGTTTAAGATCTGTTGAAACGCTAGTCAGACAAGCACACAAGCAGCGTTTTAAAGCCAAATCACCACTCCGCACCCCCCTCACTCCTCCCCGGGAGCACAGCAAGGCTCTTCCTACAGCTCCCCACAAGCGTGGCGATCTGCCGCACCGTCCCTCTCCTCCTCCAGCCAGCAGAATGAACCTCATGTTGTGGCGACACCACCGCGGACCTTCCCGTAGTGCACCGGCCCCACGCTGACCCACAGCACCCGGCGGGGCCTGCGCCGTGCCACCGCTCGTCGTGCGCCCGGCCCCTGCAGCAGCCCGCTAGGCCCGCCGGGGTGGGGCCTGGCCCCGGCCGCGCCTCCTTCCCGGTGCGAGCGCATTCCCTGCGGTGCTCGCCAGCAGAGGGACCCCCAAGCCCATCTCACGGCCGCTCCGGAGGCTCGGATCTAGCTTCTCCGCACAGGCTCTCAGGCCCAGTTCAGCGCTGCCGGCCCGCATGGCCCCTCCGCCGCGGCAGCTCGCCCGGAAAGCCGGGTTCCGATGGCTGTGCTGCCAGCTGCGCGCACCAGGGCGGGTCGGGAGAGGGAGTCTGTCTAGGCAGAGCCGGGCTGCGTTTTCCTTCAGTGTTATTCCCTATCCCAACCACAACGGCCCCCAGAACACCTGTATAGCCTTCCCAAAACAAAGCTGGCTACAACAACACTGATGGGCAGGCTGTGTCTGGGATTTACAGCCGGTAGGCATTCGCCCCTGCTAGTAGTTAAAAGTGCAGTGCCATACGTTCGCACACCCCTCAGCGGCAGCGCCATGCACAGCGGCGGAGCGCTGACATGCTAGAGGTAAGGGCACGTACTCTCCAGGCATGGGCTGCGATGTTTTCACGTATTATTATAGCGAAAGGCTCTGCCACGTTCAGGTAGCCTGGGGCAATAGCTGGGAGAAGGTGTGTTTTTAAATGCTTCCTGAGTCACTACAGCCTTTGCACAACCGATATCATTGCCTGATGGGGGAGCACAGCAAGGGCAAAGTGGAACAAGGCACCAGCTGCCTCAAGATAGTGATTTAAAACCATTTGAAAATGAAACACTGGTGATAACTTGCTTTGGTTTTCTCCATTAATCACATTGAAGAATTGCAGGAGAACTTTAAGCCACCACTTACATGCAAACTAAAATGAGAAAATCAAACACGTATAATAAGAATAAGCTAACATTATTGCAATCCAGTGGCCATTAATTTGTTCTGAAAGCCTCTCCAGGGTAGAGACAAATAAACAGAACTGAAGAATAAAGAAGCAGGAAATGACTGCTTCTTGAGTTCGTCAGTAGCATGAAGGCAACATGGGTCTGAATTCCAGTAACACAAACGCTCAGCTAGGAGTATTGAGAGCAAGAGAATAGGTCTGTGTCCATCCCCATGCTGTGCTAAGACTAGAAACAACCTCACCACAGAGCACAGGCTCATTGCTGGGGAACCTGCTCACCCAGAGTCTCTGAAAGAACAAATGCCCCTTTTAAAACTTTGCTTGAGAGATATACACCTCAAATCACAGACTCCGGAAGAGGAGACCAAGAATAATGGCCTAAAATTGAGAGCTGCTATTACAGAAAGAAGTGGTGAATGCTCCAACCCTGGCAGTGTTCAAGGCCAGGTTGGACAGTACCTTGGGTGACATGGTCTAGTGTGAGGTGTCCCTGCCCATGGCAGGGGGATTGGAACTGGGTGATCTTAAGGTCCTTTCCAATCCAAACCATTCTATGATTCCATACAGATGTTCTCAGAAGAGAGGTTCTCACCTCTTCTTTCCTAACCCACAGATGTTGATGCCCATGTACAAAGTTGGTGCCATCTCTTTCTAACTTTCAAAACAGCACCGAAAGTTCTGGCAGTAAGAAGAAGGGTTAAGAGTTTGTGCCAGTGCCATGGGGTGCTGTTGTTAATGTTCATAAACTGCTCTTATGTTTTCATTGATTAAGTGTTGGTACCTAAAATTTTCCCCATTGTGTTATACTCAAAAACAGCAAGAGAAAGCAAATGTGTAACTAAATACAAATATGATATAATCGTATAACAATTACTTTGTAATAATTAGAAGTGTAAGAAAAGTGCCTAAAATAAGCATGCTGTGCCAGAGATGAATGGTAAGTTAAGCTTTTAAAATGTCTTCATGTTTAATAATCTAAAATGCTGTTAAATTACAGAGGTAAAGCTATCATCAATATATATATATATTATTTCCACAGTGTCCCTTTGTTCTTGTCATTGTTGGTTGGTCATTTTGAACAGGGAGGAGTGGGGAGAAATGGAATATATTCTGGTTTTGATTTACAACAGGGGTTTGATGCCTCCTTGATGTGACCCCTACTACCATAAACAGACAGACAAATGTAACAGTAGATGAACAAACATCTGGGGTGTATGACATTGCCAGCTTGCCCCAAGTGTTTTTCCCAATGCTTCAAGCACATATTCATGTCCCTAAGGAAGCTGAATGTAGCTTTCTTGTCCAGGTTGCCATACAGTGAGTTAAGCATTTTTTACTTTTTGAAATACAGTGAGAAGGTTTTCCATGTGAAATATGCCCCTGGAGCCCTAGTTGTCTCCTAGATGTATACATGGTGCTTTATCTAGAACTCAGGGTGAGGGCTGGCTGGCTGGCTTTTGCCACATCAGGAACTGGAAGTTTCTAACTGCAGTTTCCCTGACCTGGACAAAAACTCACTTTTCTCCAGGGAAGGACCTAAAAGGAGATATTAAAATTCACTGCACGTAATGTGCTGCTGGCTATTGGCAGGCACCCTGGGAACTTCAGACAAATGAAGCCTGCACTGCTGGTTTAGGCAGCAATGACCATGACTTTAGGGAATAGAGAGTGCAACAGTACATTGTGTAATGTGGTTTCCAGGCAGCAGGATGGAGAAAAGGATGGAAATCTTATTAAATATCCCTGGACAAGCAAGGAGTAATCAAGATTGGTGCTGGACTGGATACCAGGAGCTACAGAATTGCTCACAATTCAGTATTGGCTGTGAATAACCAAGGTTAATAAAGAATATGACTTTAGTTCAGTACAGAACGTGCAGCAATTTGTTCAGAGGATGAAAATGAGAGGCATATTGTAAAGGTTTTGTTGCCCAAACGTGCATCACTTTGGGAGGCAGTGAAGTGAGGCCATCGTGTCAGTTATATTTCCATCCATGCATCTCTCCACAGTCCTCTGCTTCACTAAGAGTGTGAACATGCAACAACCATTAAGCACTTTCTGTGCAAACATGATGTACATCATAGCCAAGACCTTCAGCCCTGAAAGCACACACTTCTGTATACCTGAGCTAAAGAAACAGCTGGTTGGACTTAGCATGCTACTGTGACCAATAAAAGAAAACAGCCACCCATTTTAAGAGCTTGAAGTTCTTTCTTGGTGGAGGATTGAAGCCCTGCCTTGGTAATAGCTGTTGAAAACAGCATTTCTAAAATGGCAACCCCCTTTCAACACTGTGCCTGTTCCTTTTCATCCTCCTTTGTGTAGCCAAGAGGAGTTGCAAGTGGAAGGATGGGGCCTCTTTGATTCTCTCATCCATCTCGTGACTAGAACTCCTAGTGAGGTAACTGAGTGGAAAAGTTGGGATACTTGTCCTTTCCTTCTCCTCTGCTTTCTCATCAGCTGCCAGAGTGAGCATAAATATATGCAAGGACCAGATTCTTGTCAAGAGCCAGCCTGAAGAGGGCAGTGCCCATTTTCCATGCCACTGAAATAGTGCACACATGGAAAGCACCATGATGCCCCATGCATTGGAAGGATCATCCATGCTTTTCAGATGTGCCCTTAAGTTTCCCCCTCCACCTCCAAAAAGGGAGGAGAAGGAAACAGCTGACATTCTTTAGGTTCACCGCTTTTATTTTACCTTCCTGGGTTGGCTCAAAAATAGACTAGGGAAAGGTGGCTCTGAGACAAGTTTTAGGTCTGTGAGTGCAGGAGGAAAAGCTGAAGGAAATACCTTCCCAACAGATATTCTCTCCTCCTCTGGCTCAAAGACAGCCAGCATGTGTGAGCTAGAAGAGAGATTCCCCAGAGAATCTGGGGGCAAATTCTGCCTAGAATTAGGGGAAATGAGAGGGGTCTGTGCCAGAAAGCACCAATATGGTCAAAAGTCATCTCTGCAAATATTTAGTAGCTGCCTCTAAGCACTAGCCCCATCCTTTTTTTGAACCCAAAGAGAAGCCATGGTAACACATTCATTTTCTAGGTTCTTTGTTATTATTTTCAAGAGCAGGACAGTCATTCGAGCTCTTAAATTTGAGTACTGAAAACTGGTGGCTGTAGAACAGCAGCACCTTTCATTTGTCCTTCACATGAGTTAGAAACCTGATAATTACAAAAGGGATGGGGCTGAGTGGCGCTTGTTGCTGGTCTAAGAGATGAGCAGGTTGAGTTCTGGCTCTGTTTCCTTCAGTGGGTGTGGGCAGGAGATTTGTCATAAGGGAATGGCAAGCCCAGCCAAAATAGGAGGCTGCTGGGCTCACATGGGTGGGGAAAAAGATAAAAAGATAAAACAGTTCCAGAGAAAGAACATCACAGTATGGTGCCCCCTTGCCCGTATGCATGCCTTTATGCCTGAGAGAGCCAGCAGTTCTCTGTTGATCAAGGAGCATGATCAAGGAACCCTGGGAAAGAATCCAGTTTAGTTGCCATGCTCCTCAGTTCAGCACTGGGATTCGCAGTCATTTTGCTGAGCAACTGTAGTGGAAGCCCTTGGAAAAGGGACTGAAGCTTCACCTCCATAATAGAAAGGGTCTTCCCACTCCTGTGTTGTCCATTGAAGAAGAGATAAACCAAGGTGTGCAAAAGGGTGTGAGAAAGAAATAGCACAAGAGAAAGGAGGGTGTTATTTGAGGGCATACGGGGCACAGTTTAGACCCGGGTATGTCTACAGGTTCTCGATGGGCCTGAGGCTGAGGGGGCTGTGGAGGTGGAGGGGGACTCCTCATCTGTTGTGTCTCCCTGCTCCTCCTTGTGGAGGCCGAGGCTGATGTGGCTCTGCAGGGCTGCTGGGGTCAGCCACTCCTTGGGAAGGCAGCTCTGGAGGAAGGGGATGCATGAGCTGAAGTAGGCCAGGCGGTTCACCCAGCGGGGGATCTCTTTCCCACATAGTATCTGTGGAGCAAACCAAAAAAGAGCACGGTTAATAGTACCACAACATGTACATAGTGGCAGTGCCATCCCCATCTGCACCGGTAGCTCAGCAGGGTGAATTCCCTGTTGCTCAGAAGAGAGCTATTTGAAACATAGGGAGCACCTTCTGCAGTCAGAAACAGCTGCACATCTGCAAGTGACTACACAACTGCTTGACAAGCACAGAGAGGCCTGCTGGACATAGCCCTTGTCAGCATCATAACAGAGAGCAGGGAAGACATTCATGGCCCTCTAAGGCTTTGGCCATTCTGTTCTCCAGGCAGTCCTTGGGTAAATGGACAGGCCTGCTGGTGCTTCTCAACCAAGACCTCCTCATACGGTATTTCCTAAATGTGGGAAAGAAAGCAGGAAACAAAAATATTAGCTTGTCACTTGACCTGTATTTCATTGTAGATTCTTATGACATACTTGGTTTATGCTCTGCTAGCACAGATGATGTTTTCCAAGGTCGTATCATATTCAGCACAATGAAGCAACCTTGCTGTGTACAGCAGACCCTTTCTTCTGTAGCATTTGACCACACATACTTTCAGGTGCCAGGTTTTAATGGCTGTATCTGGCTCAGGTTGCATAAGGGAAGTTTCTGTTTTACCATTTGCCTTACCTGACACAGAAAAGGCACATGGACCTGATCAACTGGGGTGCCTCAAGAGCTTGTCTTTCGTAAATATAATGTCGGTGTGACTCCACACCAGCATACTAGAGCCTGAAGACTGTGGCAGGTACAGTAGTCACAGTACCCAAATTCTCCTTCCCTCCCAGCACTGTCTCCCATGGAGCAAGACAGGCAGGGACAAACTCCTCCCCACAGACCTTGTCTCACAATTTATGTGAATTAGTGGTTCCAGGGTTGTCCATACTGAACCATCTGGCAATACTAAATTCCTCTGCTCTTCCTCCTACCCTCTTCCCATCTAAAACTACACTGAATTTAATACTAATTACTGCAAAAAACTCAGAGAGTGTTTGTCTGTAATCCAGTAAGGAGATTATTTGGCAAGATGTCTGTTGCTGATAAGGGAAATGCAGTATTTAAGAGTTTTGAGAGATTTTCAGGGAGCATGTCTGGAGCAATTGCTAGAGGATGGGCTGTGCTAGTTCTGATAGCTGATGACCAGCTGGTACTTCATATGTGTGTCCTGGGTAGAGCGATCTAAGTCCCATTCCAACAGTCACCTTGAGGATCATGGAATTAGCTTGCTCCAAGAGTGTGGAGTTTCCAATGAGATGTAGAGAAGGCGGCAGATCTGTGACTGCTAATTTGACTACAGAACTAACTTTATTTTGACATGCATTGTTTAAAAATCGATGTGTGAAATTGAAGACATTATCATTAGGTATTAGAGAATGAGCTGAGCCATTTAACTGCTAAAACTACTTGCAAGCATAGACTGTTCTTTACCTAATACACCCCAAGGACTTTCATTTCAGTTCTTACCAGTGCTGCATTCTACTTAACCTCAGATACAGCAATATGAATCTGTATTTTCTAAATTTTTAATGTGGGGTCAATTACTTTATTAGCAATTCTTTATCGCCATCCAGATCCCTGGTTTCCATTGCTGGAGCTATTGGCTGAGCTTATAAACAAATGACCTCTCCAGCTGCATTTAAGAGTTATTCATAGAACATTTGCTGATCCATTTGATTTTCTTACCAGACATATCTGACCATTTTCACAAGAATACTGCTCAATTTTTTAAATTGTATTCAGTACATCCTACTCAAACACTGAACCTGGGCCAAAACCAGAAAGTGCAGCACAATTGCCTCTAGATTTGTAGCGGTTCTTTCTTCCTCTCTAGGAACTTAGACAACATATGTTTGGGCTCCTTGTGGTATATGCATACATGCAAGTTGAGTTCTCAAGTAGTCTTAAGTCTCAATAAAGACGTCCCCTCAATATGAATAGAAAAACAAAACCGGGGTATGATTCTTCAGAAAATTAGCTGAAACAACATATAAGAACAAGGTAAGACTGTTTGAAATGGAAATACCATTTTTAAGAGTTGGCTTTATTTTCTAAGCAGATCCCCTAGCAACTGAAATAGCACCTCCCAATGTGCAAGCAGTGCTGAGATGTATGCCTTTTGTATATGGGAGCTTCTTCACTAAGAATGAATCAGCAAGGCAAGACAGAGCCAGAAAAAGAACAGAGATGAGTGGGCATCAGGTCATCAATCAGCAAAGAGCAGTTTGTGGAGCTTAAGGATATGATGAAGTCAAAGCGGTTTCCCTATCCTCAGTCGTGCTTGTCCTCGCCTCTTGTCAGTGAAGGCTCGTTACTATTCCACAGCAAAACACAGTGCTCAACAGGAGCAAAAGGGCAATGGTGGGAAATGCTGCTAATGCTACAGCCTGCTTCTGTAGTTTTCATTCCTTACCATAAAGCATATTGTGCTGGAGCATCCAGCAGTACTTAGCTAATAAAATAAACCTGACTGCAATGGAACTAAGCTAACTGAATTTAAATAAAACAGCACAAGCAAGATGAAGTGGGTGTTTTCCAATTGTGTATGCAACCACAGCAAAAATCTACCTCCTGCAGCTCATTAGGGCAATTCTCAACTCAAAACCACACACTGGAATGATAAGCTCCCAGAACCCTGTTACCACCCATTGCTTCCACCAACAGAACTCTTTTTTAGATGTTTTTAGAGTTTAGGATTTTGCAGGATTTTTTTCTTCCTTGTCAAAGTGGGGTTTCTGTTTTGAAGGGAGTAAATTTCTCTGTGATGGGTCATGTACTTGTTCTGTCAGAGTTAATAAACTGTTATGGATCAGAAATGTTGGTCCTGACCATCATACCAAATGGTTCTGCTACCATCCCTTCAGGAAACGTGACATATCTGTAGTGGAGCCTGAGTTTGACATTGGACAAGAAAGTATCTGAGGCTTTTGATACGTAACTGACCAGAGAAGAATTTCAAAGGAACAATTGATGCGAAGGGTTAACCGATGTACAGGGGGTTAGGGTTAAGCCATTTGTTTAACAATGTTATTGCTTACTGGTGCTTATTTAAAATACATGCTCAACACTTATGGTGCTTGCTGGAACAGGGTGGGAGGACCAAGGCTATTGATAAGAGGGAGGAAGAGTAACTCCTGTTCTCTGGATTCCTAAACTGGCAGAAATCAGCTTTGCAGTTTGGACAGTGACTAAATCACCAGGGAACATGCGCAACAACTAGAGATGAAAAGTTCAGGGAAGACTTGTCTACTTCATCTTTGAGACTCTCACCCATGACCACCAGGAGACCCTATGCAAGCAAGGAGCTTTTACCTCATTATAATATGAAGTGGGGGGTGGGTCATGAATATGTATAGGTGTGTTGTGTAACCTCGTGAATATGTAATAGTTTAGAGGATAAATATGAAGGAGAACAATGCTGAGGTGCATACCTACTTTACAACTTTAAAGAGTCTACCTGAGTATCACAGTCATGGAAGGGCTAAGCCTATACAGGATACAAGCCTGAGATAAAAGTTCTGTGGCTAGTTACAGTTTATCTGAAGCATAAGAGTGGGATGGGAAACCGTTTGGAGTACATACTGGCAGCAACGCCTGGAACACCTCAGCCCATATAGGGCTTCCTTAACCTTCGCAAACCTCTTGTGAACAGTGCCCAGCTATCATTGCTGAGCATAGCACTTCACCTTTTTCTCACTGTCAGGTCCCTGAAGTGGGAGGCTGCTAGTGCCTGTCAGAGACTGAAATCCAGCACTTGGGATAGAAACTGCAGCTTCTGATTGCCCATCAAGAAACCAGTCCTCCTTTCAGGTAGAAGCTTCATCAAGGGCTAAATGTACTTGCAGCTTCCACAGAGCGGCACCTTGTGATGGAAAGCCAAGTTTCCCATAGCTGCAGCTGCTTCTGGGGACTCTGTAAGAACTGCAAATGACCCAGCTGGCATCTGCAGAGTCAGATGGAGACAGCAGTATAGACATCCATGGCTGAAGCCAAACCTATGGGAGAAATGGAACCTGATCATTCGGATGCTATTTCTAGGCAACTATCAAATCCACACTGGGTTTTAAGCTCATCGAGAAGCAAGTAATCTGGGATACAGAAGGATCCTCTGAACATCTTAGGCTGTGTCATTTTGTACTAAACAGTCCCTGGTTAAAATATACAAACTGCCCTGAGAGAGAGGACTGCACCCCATTACTCTTCCCTCCCCTATGTGCCCTAAGAACTAGGTGTTACTGCTCAGCAAAGCCTTAATGCTTCTCCGTAAAGCTTTACTGTGGGCAGGGGAGCAGCCTAGCAGCTAGGAAACAGGGGTTTAAATGCCATCCAGCGATGGAAGCAGCTGTCTCCCGCCTTCTAGAGGACAATGTATGAATGTGCTGCATTTTCTGAGGGCTTCGGGTCTTTAGGCATATACTAGACAACATCTGAGATAGTCTAACAGGCTGAGCACCTTTCAAAATAAAGTGAAGGGCTGGTTAGTTGTAGATCCTAAAAGAAGGCTCTCAAATGCAATGTGCTGTGCTGAATGTTGTAATTGGGGAATTCAGGCTATGCAAAGAAGTACAACTGAAGGCACTTAGGAGTTTTTCCAGAGTGAGCCTTCCCCAAGACACCATGTAGTGCTCTGATCCATGAAAATGAAGATAAGCAGAGGCAACATTACATTCCTCAAACAATATATGCTAATTCAATTCTTGTCTTCAAACTGTGGCTTGAAGAGTTCAGCATTGAACATCTGCTGAACCACCCACTGCCACTTCCACTTAGCCTTGCCAGAAATGTGGTATCCCCATGGGGCATGAATCCATTTGAGCTGCTCTACAGTATTCCCCTTAGAGTGTCTGTGAGTATTCAGAGGGCTTTTATTGGTGCCTGAGGAGTCTAACACACACCCCAGAACGCTTTAGGAGCAAAGCCTTTAGATCCTAAGGGGAATCTTTACAGTGTTCACAGAAGCTGGCTCCTATAAGGCCTAGACATTATAGCATAGATGATGCTTATCAGAATTTTGGAATAAAGTGATTAGATTCAAGCCAGCACATCTGCCCAGGCAAAGCTTGCAGGCTGTGCTAGGGCAGCCAAAGATCCTGTGCAGAAAGAGAAACATGGTAATACAATGAAATACGTATTTAGACACATCTGGAATAAACCATTAACCCAATGACAGGAACATCTTTTTTTGGCACCTTGCATAAACCAAAGTGCTAGCATAACTAAAGGCGTTTGAGTGCATCAACAAGGAACATACTTCTATCTCTGCATTCCTGATTGGCTGCTGCACGTGGTGCATATACTGAAAACATTGCTGAAAGAGAATGGATGTACAGCCTTCACAATACACTTAGCACAATATGTGCTAGGATTGATTACTTGAAACAGATTTATTGTAGAAATCTTCGTTTTTACACAGTAACTATACTCTAAGGAATATAACTAGCCTGTGGGAATCAAGAGAATAGATGAGGTGGCACTAGGCCTTGAAGCTGCATGCAGAATACATTCAGCAGAGCCAGAAACAGTCTGCATCTTGCAGAGGAAAGGGTACAGCTGAGAAACTGCAGATGAGGATGAATGAGCTCAGTGAGACTGCTTTCTAGGAGGTAGCAACCTGAGTCAAAGGCAAGAAGGGAAAAACCTTTTAAATGAATCAAAGCAACTGTCTAAAATGTCCCCATTCTCCTATGCAATTCCTTTTTGTCCCACAGCAGCCACTCCTATAGGTCCTCTCCAGGGCTGCAGGTGTTTCCCTCATGTAAAGCAAAAGAAGCATCTGCACTGTCTGCCTGCATCTAGCCAGGAGTTTCATCAGGAGATGAAAAAGGAACACGTTGAAAGGGGAGACTGATAACCAGAGTCTTGCTTACCCTTTATGATCCTAGCTGGGACATGTCAGTCACCTCTGTGATGGAAGTCCTGTGGTGGAAGGACAGAGTAGCCTCTATGCAGGAGTTTGCATGCTAAGAGCAGATGCAGTGGGGTCTCTGGGAGTTTGACCCAGCTCTAAGTCAAATGAGACAGCTCACCTCAGGGCTCACAGCACTGTTCCAGCTTCACTGGCCAGGCGACAGCGGAGAGGCATGGTGGCTGCAAATGTGTCATCTTGATGAACAACACTCACAGCTGAATTCTGAGGGGCATTGCTGATTAGTTATGTACCAACACAGAAGCATGGCAATATCCCCTTTGAGGATGAAGGTCCTTGTAAGCAGCACTTATTACTGCAGCCAGCAGCTGTAGGGTAACAAGGTAGACAGCAAGTGGTCTTGTAACAAAGGACAATTTTGGGAATTCAAAGTATAATTAAATCTGGGCTTGTTTGGATTTAAAATAATGAATCTCCCACCCAACGAATGAATGACAATTAATTTGTGCTATCATGATCTCATGAAGAGGAACTACCTTCTGTCAGGTGCTGTTTTGAGACCATTGGCTGAGAGCAGGTGCTGCCTAATAGGGTCTTCTTTTCAAGTGTTATGAAATGCTGAGCATGACAAGGCCAGCCCACATCAAGAGCATCTCTTTTTTTTCCTGAATAGCTACCCAAGAAAATCCTGCGTTTCAGTCTCAAGCCTTGTTTCCTACCATTAGGAAGCACCATTAGGAAGCATCAGGTTACTACGGATGGACATAAAATCAGAAGAGAGAATACAAGAACTCATAGGAACAAAGAAAGACCTTCTGTCTGTCAGTGTTGGCAGAACTCCTAAACAAAAGGTTTCAGTCTCATGGATCCGTCAACACACTTAACTCCTGACACTTTATCAACAGGCAGTGGTGAAAAGGACAGGGATTTTCCTTGCTGTCTTCATCTGTGGAAAGGTTGCCTCTGTTCTCAGCCATTTGTACACACAAAGGCTCAAAGGTCCCATGATGGTCTGTCTAGAGATGAATTCCCCAGATAGTGTGAACCAACTTAGCTCCAAGTATTATGCTTATTTATAACAGATAAGGAAACTGGGATTTTGGTTTGGTAAGACAGATGCAGAAATCAGATAAAATCCTTTTGGCTAGATAGATCACATTAATGGGAAAACCTGAAATAAGTGCAGAGGCACACGTGGCAAAATCAACCCTTTCTAAAAAATAATTGAAATTATATGCTAAGAACTTGCCATTTAGAGGTGGTTGATTTTGGTTTAAATGACTTGCCATCTCCTGCTATTCCCCTGCACAAGAAGGTAGATAAGGGAAAGAAAATGGACTGAGAGCTGGAAGGTGCTTATAAGAGTTATCCCACTAATCATTTTTGTTGGGCTAGAGAACTCATTCAGAATAGCAAAGCTAGAAAGTTTGACAACAGAAAAAGAAGTTTACAATTCTGTAGCAGCCTTCATTCTAAGTACTTACCAAATACTTCATAGATTTCAACTAACGTGCAAACTACATCTAGAAATATCATTTAACGTTGGTTCTCTGCATTGGCAGAGAAGCCACGTCTGGAATGCAATGTAGCAGTTTATTAACTACATGCAGTCAAAATTGTGCATACATGCAGAAACAAGACAAAAAAAAATCACATCTATCTGAAACCATGAGGATAAATTTATGGGTGCAGGATGTCTTTGTTAGTAAGCTTTTTCTAAATGTACATGGCAGTTAAAAAACAGAAAACAAACACAGCCTGTTCCCCATAGAGCTAACAACACTCAAAGGCTGCTGTAATGAAGCAAGTCATTCCATCAGCTTCAGTGAGAAGTGGCTTAGGTGCCAGGACATAAAGCTTTCCTAATGTTCTTTCATTTCCTGTGGTTGGTTGTCTGCTTGTTTCTTCATTTCCTTCTCTCCCTTCTGTCTGTTGGGAGCATTGTGCCCCCTGCCATTAACAATCGCATGTAGGCTTTTATGCAACGAAACACCAATATCCTCCTCCACAACAGAAGAAACTGAAAAGCAATTGTTGACTAAGGAAAACATGAGTATGACTTGTCTACTTAGGATCTGCTGAAGACTCATTTATGATAAAGCAAAAGATTTGCGCTCTTGACTGTGACTCAAATGCTACCTGAAGCTCCTTTCTCTGGTGTTTAGTCCTTTCTTTCTGATAGCTTTCAGACTAAGGAGAGCTTCCTAGTTTTTAATAATATTTTTATGAGAACTCACATGTGTCTGGGTATGGACCCCAAAAGCTTTAGGCTTGAATTATTCTCTGTCAGAAAAAAATGCCCTCATTTGGTCCTCAATCCAGTGATTTTTCAAAGAATTTGCTGAAAATCAAGCTCCTCTATGGAAAGCAGGATTCTGATGTAAGTTTCTTACATGCTGTCAGCTTTGCCTTGGCTTGTGAAAGGATCGGTAAGCAGCCAGAGAAAAGAATATGTGCTGACTGCGTCTCCTGTCACTTCAACGCAGCTCCACACCCTCTATCAGCAGAGAAGGATCCCTCTGTTTACCAGAGTTTCAGCCATGTTGACAAAGGACAACCAAGACAGCTACACTATCAGGGAAGTATACATCAGACATAACTCTAAAGCCAATCACAGAGATATTTTATGCTGCTATTCAGTCACGAGATGTATGTATTTCCTTCTGTCACACTGATATGCAGTGACAAAGCCCCTCTCTGCTACTATCAATAGGACAGATCTTTACCAATAATACAAAGAAAAAGGGAGAGAAGCCCCAGCATCCAGCCTAGAGGTGATCTGCATGCAAGCAAGATCATTGTGAGATCATCTGCTGCCTCCCAAGGAGATTCAGATTGTGTGACTTCACCAAGCATTTCCATCCCATCTGGCATGCAGGTTTAATGTCACTGTGGTGTCAGCATCAATAGTGGGTGTGCTAGGTGCCTACTTCAATCCTCTGTAAGGTTGCAGGATTCACTGTACAGTCTCCATCTGTTAATCTTCAAGGTAATTCCTATTGGAGACCATCCTTCTAGGCTAATCTGAGAGTCCTACTGACTTGAGCAGACTGCAAGCTATTTACCCCCCAGGTTGAACACTGAAGTCCTGCAGCTCTGAGTCTCTGACTGCAAAGCATTCAATTGTGATAGGGTCCATAATCCCTGCCCTGTAGGAGCCAGCTTCATCTAGGATGCTAACAAATTTTCCAAGGCTGATGTAAACCACCTCTGTTGCCTGGGAGACTCTTTCCTGTGTCAACAAGAATGAGCCAAACTCACCTCGTTAACCTCCAGCTGCATTTTCCAAGGCCTCTTCAGCCCAAGAACTCCTAGTTCCCCAAGGTATTTTTCTCTCTCTGGAAACTTCTGCAAATTCTACAAGTACAAACTGAGCTTCTAAAACCACAAGCACACAAATTCTGGTTTAGGCCTCTCTCTTCTCCTGCTGAAATGTGTTATTTCCTTGTTTGTGTAAATAATTAAAGTAGGACAGTTCCCACAGGAGAGGCTGAGTGTCTCTCTGCTCCAGAAACATCTTGTGGCTGATATTTAGAACTTTTCATGGAATCATGGAATGGTTTGGGTTGGAAAGGACCTTAAAGCTCATCCAGTTCCAACCCCCTGCAATGGGCAGGGACACTTTACACTAGACCAGGTTGCTTCAAGCCTCGTCCAACCTGGCCATGAACACTGCCAGGAATGGGGCAGCCCCAACTTCTCAGGGCAGCCTGTCCCAGTGCCTCGCCACCCTCACAGTGAAGAATTTCTTACTTAGATCTAATCTAAATCTCCTCTCTGTCAGCTTAAAACCATTCCCCCCTTGTCCTGTCACTACAGGCCCTTGTAAAAACTTTGCTGAAATATAGGAGAAAAGGTAAATAAATATTTAGTCCAGCTTGCTCTCCCAGACATCAGGAAGCTTCTCTCTACCCAGAAAGCTCTCAGTTAGCTACAAGTGGGTATGTCTCACTACCTAGAAGTTTTGTTTAAACCTACAAATTGTCCTAGCAAAAGTTTTACTAAAACTATCAGATCCCTGTAAAAGGCTCTGCTTTTGGTGACATGGCATAATCCAAAAATCCTGGTTCAACTCAAATAATTAGTTAAAATTCTGGCTGTTTATCCAGATGGCATCTCTGAGCATTCTCCCCTGAATCTAATCCTTTGGATCAGGAAATCCTGAGCAATAAGGAAACAGATTCTCTAATATTTAAAGGAATAAAGGGGTGGGAAGGATCAGTGGGTGCAAAAGGAGGCTGGATAATGAGTTACCAATCTGTTTTCCTGAAATCCAAATGACCTTAAAGAGCCTTCTGAAGAATGAATGGTCATATGGATGTGAACTATGCCTACCAACTTCACAGTTGGTTCTAGTCTTCAAAAGATTTCTCTATTTTGAGATTAGCAGGGAAACTACAAAATACACAGGGTTTTTATGTTTTCTGGTCCTTACGATATATTACACATATAAATCAGAAAGAAATCACTCCTTGTCAAGAAGAGGGAGAAAAGACATAAATGAATAAGATCTTCTGTCACTGCTGTCCTCAGGTAAAGTTCCAATATAAACAATTTTTAAGGTAAATCAAATCAATACCTCTCAGTTAATTTCCTAATTATGAAGATCAACTTCACATCTTATCTAAAGGGCCCGTAAGATCCACTGGTTTTGTTACTGTTCCACCACTGGTATGGAACAGTATGGAACACTACTGGGAAATAAAAGGGACTATCTTCCCTGGTGCTAAGAAGCCACACATATTCATTAATTATATGTCATATGTCCTATAGCAAAATGCTGAAGAGTTTCCTTAAATAGGGATCATTCCGGTTGCTTGGCAGTAATCGCACTGTTGAAAGCAGAAATGGTTTCCTTGAGTCATTCCACTTATCTTCCAGTTCTGGTGCTGATTCAAAACTGTTTTCTCCCTTCCCGTGGTGGTTTTCCCTTTTCTGAGACATGCTGTAGCAACTGTCATCACTCTGGTAAGAACAGAGCTCCATAGCTTATCTTAGGAAACTTCAGAAGAACAGAAAATTGCTGGTGGGAAGTCAAATGAGTCATCTTCTGTTTGTGAATGGGCTAAGCAGCAAAAGCTTTTTCGGAGTCTTTAAGCTGCAGTGACATGGTGTGATCCTTATACTCAACACTGAGACATATCAGCAGACTGGAGAAGAATCTTAAGGCAGAAAACCTTCACCCTCCCTCTGGCCATCTAGTTACTGCTGTCAGGCACTGTACACTCACCATATGGCTACACATTAAGCAGAGTTCCTATTCTTACATGGCCACATTTGAACCCATGGCAGACAACCTTGTACCTTTACGTGTGTTTGGGGAGCAAGCCAAGTATGTTTTTGCCTTGTCTAGTATCTGCCTTCCAGAGTCCAAATCAGAGTGCAGACTTGCAGGGCAGCAGCAAGCCATGCTCTCACATTGAAAAGAACCCTCTGACAGCAATTTCACAATTCCTTGTATCTGCATGCACCTACCTTTGTCTATGCCCAAAGAACAGTCTTGGTTTGTCACTGCATGTATGTCTAGGCACCTCATAGCATACTTCCTTGTGGCCCACTGCTGCAGTGACAAGTGCTCCTGCAAAACAATGGCATGGCTGGGACCTCAGACCTGCAGGTCTTTGCAGGGGAGCTTACAGCCCAGGAATTACTTTGAGTTTGGCTTTTTCCTGAAACCACAGATTGTGTTCCTCTTTTTTCCTGTTTGCTTTACAGCAATTTATAACTTCTGTCATTTTGCTATCTCACATGTCCTTGTTGTGAAATATCAGGAAATCCAACAAATCACACTGTGGAAAGAACTATTTTAGCCTTTCTTTCTGTTTTGAAAGGTTTTTCTAACATTCATCTGCCAAAGTTTAAATATCCTCTGTCATCAGCCAGAACAACTCAAAGACCAAATGTTTTGCAATTCCTTGAAGGGCCATTTGAACGTATTGCTGTAACTATACATGGGGGATTGTTAGGAACACAATGACTTAACAACAGATGATCAAGCAGATGGGCTTTACCCAATATTGACATGGTCCCAACTGAATTCCCCACACATGCGTAACCTCATCAGAATGGTAGAATCTCCCTGCTGTGTGCCAGCAGTATTACCTGTCTGGAGTACTGACATGCAGAAAGGCACATAACCTCAGAACAGGATGGGAAATTTGGACTCTGGTGCTGATGGCCTGACTGGCTTTTCCTTGTGGAAATTGCAAGCATAAATCTCTCCAAAATGATTACCCATCCTCCTGGACAGTAACTTCAGAGAGTGTGGTATTGATGCTACTTGATTTTGAGCACTATCAACACAAGCAATCTGAAAGGAATAAGGTTCTCACAGCAAATCTCTAATACCAACTTGAGGAACCTTGGCATTTTAACCCACAGTTTAAATGGTTTATAAATATAGGAACCATGGGACCACGTTGCAGGAGTCAGAGTGGTTAAGGCAGTCCTAACCAGGTTTTCTCTGCTCAGATCAAGCTCTCCTCATTTTCCCACACCAATGCAGATGGTGAAGGTAAAGGGAGACCACAAAGGGATATTAAGTGGTGCGTGTACCAACCTTAAATTGAAGCTGGGCAAATGTACAGGGAGTGCATCCAGTTTCTTTCTCATGACTATCAACTAGGAAATCCTGTTCTGCTTTATATCAGAACTTCCTTCAAAACTAACTAAAATAGTGTGCAGGATTTACTAGGCAGAGACTTATGCTCTGTGGTAGTTCTTCACTTCTTAAATAACCCAAAGCTCCCTGATAAAGAATTCCTCAGGAATCCACAAGAAGAGACTACTGATCATGCAGCATGTGCATTGAATCACTTACTGAGAAGGCTCTCATGAAATGGCATTGGAGAAGATGAAGTCTGAACTGCTGCTGCTGAAACCAGGGCATTCTCTGTTTTCTACCCACAGGAGCTGCTTTGTGAGTAGACCCAGCTAAGCCTCTTTGATCCAGTAGCTGCTTATTAGAAGTCCGTAGGGAACTAGCAAAGCAGAGAGAGATCTAAGTCTTGAGCAAGTATGAATATGCTTGGCAATCTGCAGGTAGGGTTTAATGAAAATTCAGAGCTAAGTGCCACTGAGGAAGTAACAAAACCCCTTGCAGATTACAGGTGAACACAGGCAGGAAGATCAGAGGACTCAGAAGAGATGCATGACATTATAGGGAGATGCTCAGTGCCACAGCATTACACAATTAAGCTGCAATCTCACTGTAAAAGGAGTTTTTCCAGAGGCATATAGCAGGTCAAAGGCATACCCAGTGCTTAAGTGGAGCTTATCTGTCTGTGCTGGACAGATAGTCCAGGGATTTTTCAAGATGCATGGTCAAATGCAGAGTCACGAATATAGGCCTGGACATGCCCCTAACCATCAGAAATCAGCCTTTTAAAAGTAATAGTTATGAATCATTATAGAAAGACCTTAGGCATCACTGTATGAAACAGGAATTTGAGAGAAAAGTCATTCATAAACAGATGTAGACAGACAGTTTCTGAATGGATGTTCTGTTTGGTGAGAAAACTCTGGTAAAAGACAGGAAAACAAAATTTGGAAAATAAAGCATGACTCCTGTGGCTTCAGCAACCCTTCTGAGGATGGGGAACCTCGCTTACAGGCCCTGGCAATTGGACATACGGCCATTGTTTCACAGTGTGACCCCAAGAAAGCTGATCTGGGAGGAAGAGCCAACCTTATACCTCCTTCCCATTCCCCCTGCAGAATCGTGACCTCAGCCAGCAGGACACAAGGCTGCATCTGCCCTCAGTCCCTACAACCAGATGGTATTCTCCCAACCCATGGCCCAGCCACTGAGGCAGCATCTGTAGGGATACCGATTTGCAAGCCCACAGCCAGATGAAGAAATTAAGGTAGCCAAACAGAGCTACCACATGGCCATAGAGCCAAATCTCAAGGCCTGCCAGGCAGATTTGTGTAAACACATGTTAACTCATACATTGGCACATGTTTATAAAGCTCTAGCTCTGGTTTTGCATGCTGATACAGAACAAGACAAGCTATAGGCCAGCTAACTAACCTTGGCAGAAAAGAGACCTGTCACCAAAAGGTTTCAGAGCCCTTTCTGAAGGAAGGATCTAATCTAGCATACAAGGGGGATACTTTGTCACAGAGGAGGGATGTGACTTGCCTGGCATTACACAGGAGACTCAGAACAACTATCTCCTGAACTCACCAAAATTGCTTATGCCCACAAGCACAGAAAGCCTAAAGGACTTCAGGGAGCAGAGCTGGTCATTCCCTTTCATGCTAAAAATTAGCCTCCACCCTGCCCCTCTCTGCAGTGAAAGGGGTTTGTGGTATGGATAGCATCATCTTTCAGCTGGGTTACAGCAACAGAAAGACTGTGAATTTATACTCACTTAAAATCCATGGATGCTTTTTGTGTGGCTGGAGTTAGATCGTAGTTCCAACGAGCAATTTTATTCTGTTGAACAAAATTTCTACATCTTTTAATTCTTTGAATACATTTTTCAGTTTCCTGTCTCTTACTGCCACATAACGCAGCTACGCATAAATAGATGCTAATTATTATTATTATTGCTGCTTCACAGATGAAACGCCTGAAGGAAAGGGCAATACAAACACTAAACAGACTCATCACAGAATTAGTTTTAGGGTACAAATATTACTTTTGTTTTCTGCCTTCCATGGTGACAAATATCTACACAGTCTTGAGAGCCACTCATCACATAGCCAGCACACTCTGCGTGCTATAGGGCTGCACCTTATACCTGTATATGGTAGGGCTTGGAGCTTCCTTTTTGGTTTAGCTTTAATGGAAATTATAGAAAGAAAAAAATAAAAAAGACACTAAATCTGTAAAGTTAAGGAAGTATTCAAATATTGAATAGAAAGTTTCATTGCTTTTAGGTTCTATCTCAACAGATTTCAGGCAGACTTTCCTCAAAGAGGTCAGAAGTATCCCGAGATAAGCTGTGCTTCCTCTCACTCAGCTCCAAAATGCAGTGATTAACAAATCATTCTCTTTACCAGAAGTGATGGAGACATTTATCTTAAGGCAGCCACACGTATTCCTCATGTCGCTGACTGAGAAACATTGAATGGCTGGGACTTTTGTTTAGTATCTTAAGACCAGCTATTTCTTTAAGAAACTCAGCTCCCATTTCTGTATCTTGATGCTAGAGACCATTGAGGGCCTTCTACCCTGGGCATTTGTAATACTTTCAAGAGGGGCAATAAACACAGGTATAAGTGAAGAGCAACAACAAAAGAATTCTGCTTGCCTATGAATGGTTTATCTAAACTGATCAAAATTCTGAGTAAATTCTGCTCCTGGGAGAACTAGCCATTTAAGCTTTTGTTTTATTACCTGGACAGGTTATAAGGCAGCGAATGAGCACACAGAATCCACCAAGAAAGCTCTTGCAGCAAACTTAACCCTAAACTCCACTGCTGTTAAGATGTTCATTGAAGGCATATTGAAAACAAAACTTAAAATACCTTAGCAGTTTATTATCAAGATCTCTTATTTGACTTGTGTTTGGAAGGCTGGACAAGGAAGGGGCACTGAAGGGTGCACTGATACATAGCAGCAGAATCAAGGAAGGATGACTTCTGGCTTGGACATGAGAGAAAAATTTACATATCAAAGCATGTAATAAGCAATGACCTTATTTCACTGCTGCAGGAAAGGGGAGGAAGGGGGGAGTTAGCTTTTGCTAATAATCACACAGCTTTCTCCTGGGTTTCCTTCAGAATTTTTAAAGATCCCATTTGCTGTCATAGTAATTTGATTATCTAACACCAAAATGGTCATGTGGATAACATTGATTTGATCACTGTACCACTTCAAACTTCATCATACACTTCCTTTCTGATTACTTTTATTTGCTAACATTGCTTTTATTTGCTAACATTTACAAGAAAGAACTCATTTTCTCTTTCTGAAATTAGCAAGGATGAAACTAATAGAAAATGGGTTTTCCCAAGAGTCTAAGCAGGTACCTTTTAAGTGAATTCCTAGTTCTTGGATTCACTAGGAATTTTCTTACAAAATCATGCAGTATGTTTTGTACAGAATCTCATCTCACTCAGGATTCTGTTTGGGGATGAACAGACACTGCGGCAAAAGAGATCATTGGCATAGGACTCTTGTCCCATAGTATGAAGAGAGCTGAGAGGCATATAATGAATGAGGATGAGGGCTCCAAAAAGAGAAATGAAAGTTTCACTATTAAAGCAGTTGAACTCAATTGTGAAGAATTATATTCTCTGCTCATGTTTTCCGTAAACATCTACTGGAAAGCACAGAAACAGTTTTTATGGAAGGTCACTTCCATTTTGTGTTTTTCTTGTCCTTTTCTGGAACTAGGTCAAGATCCTGAATTCAGATTTACACAAGAGGTGAATATTCACACCTTAATTGAAACACACCTTAAACATCTCATGTGGGGGGTAAGGAGGAAGGCTGTTTCCCCCAAAAATAATCAGATATTCAGGAACTGAAAATCAATTATCCTGATTAGCAGATAGTTGCTTCTCTGTGCCTCAGTTCTCTCTGAAAAGAATGTCCTAATTTACCATGAGTGTAGACCAAACATGTGATAAACCTGCAGCAGGCTGTGCTGACCCAGTTCCCTTTATATGCACACTACTACAGATCTAAAGCAGCAAAATACACAACGGCAACAAAATAACTGTGCCCACCTCAGCCAGAGCAGCAGAGAAGTGATTACAGTTCTTGTGCATCAGGTGGTATGCATTTCCCTTGTACTCCTTGCCCAGCTCTTCCATGATCTTATCCACATCCTCTTCTGTGAAGTCTGTGGTGCCCAAGGCAATGGATTCTCTAGTTAAAAACAAAACACACAACAGGAAACATGGGAAGATACAGTGACGAGAGTGATACATACCCAGGGAGAAGGAAATTGTCAGACATTGGGAAGAGGACAGGCTTAAAACATGGACATGCATATCTGGGGTTATCAGAGACTCTCACTAACAAAATGGCACAGTAATACTCCCACCTTATCCACAAAGCAGGTTACAGAAGAGGCAACAGCCCTGAAAGCTTCCTGCTAACCACCAGGGAAGTCTCAGCTCTGGGGGCTTATCTCACTCTGCCCATCATCCCATAACAGAAGTTTCTAGTAGGAGAGAAGAGATGCTTCTTTCATGTTTGAGAGGGTTTCCATGAGGTGGGCCAGGAAGGAACAGACTGAAAACTTGATGCAGAAACCTACTGCCTTTCCCAGTATTCACTCAGTAGTGCTTGTTCTTCTAAGAGTCTCCAATTACCCTCAATGTAGACTGGCAGTTTGGGAAGGTCAAGCCCCATCTGCCATGGGCAGTTCCTCGACCCACAGCCCCACAGCCTTAGCACCTTGAAGCAGCATCCTATCAGATTCCTCTGGCAGCTGCTTTGTGTCACAGCATTGTGACAGAGCAGCAATAAACACAAGAGATTACTTTTGGTACTCTGTACAGTACCCACAAATAGGTGATACTCATTTTGTCCACCTCCAAAATCTCTGCAGGGCTGCCTTTATACCAGGCGCATGTGAAGGATGCAGTGACAGTGCTTGTGAGCAGAGAAAAAGGGAGACCCAGAGGACAAGACTTTCCCTGCTTCCCCTACACCGATGGCTTCTGGGGGCAGAGAGGAAGATGTAAAAAAGGGCCCTTACTTGAACTTAAAGGTCTCGCCAAGTTCTACCGCACTGCCAGGTGTGATCTCAAAAATCCCACTGAAAGGGTAGGGATGCCCTCCATAGGCAAACTCTGACAAGGAAAGAAACAGACTGTGAGTAATCGAATGAACGCAATGTCAGGAAAAAGTCTATGGCAGCTGTCTGCACAGCTCAGCATCAGCACCAGGGGCTGGGCTATTGCCAAAATCTGTTCCAGAAAGGCATTTTCTCTGTCTGGTTACCTACCAGCCTGAGGATGCCCTCACAGCCACCCTCCACGCTAACACTACTGCTTTTCCACAGTGCCAGGAGAGCGCTCAGATTCTGTGCCCATCCAGGTGGCTTCCTCTCAGTGGGAAGTTTTGGGGTGGAGGCATCTAGATAAACTATGAGAAGCTGTCAGTGGTATTGAGCTGGAAGAAGTCTTCTCTAGAGTAGAGAGAAAACAAACCTTCTTCCAGAGGGATTTACAAGCAGTGAGTGGGAATTCTTTGCAGAAAGCCAAGCTGATTGCACTCAGCATGCAGGTCAAGACAACAAGGTCCTTCCATGTCATACAGTCAGTCTTGCATAGCCTGTGAAAGGTGCTGTGCTCAAAATGGAACATGGCACCCCAGGGATTTTGCATAGCATTGGCTAAAAATACCATGAGTTAGCTTGAGACAGTTCCATTTAATGCTGAAGAAGGAAAGGGAAAGTCTGTGATGCTGCTCTACAGATGTTTTCCCAGATCCCTTGACTTCACTTTTTGCAATGAGTGCTCTATCACCTTCAACCTCATCCAGACCATTTCAAAAGCCTTACAAGATAATATCTTTTCCTTGTAACTCTGCTGTTTTCAAAGAACAGTTTCCAAAATTTCTAGACCATAGACAATCATAAAGAATTACTGCAAAACAAATATACCCTACCAGGAAATTAGCACAAGCACAGATATGCAGGTCTCAAGGCAACCACTGGTCCACTTCTCTTCCTCCTCCCCTGTTTCTCCCGTTCTCTCTTCCCCTCCTTCACTGCAGAACAACTTTCTAACATTGCTTGGCCCTTCCTATCTGCCATCCTGCTACATACCTGCACAAGCTATAGAGGCTGCAATTACATGGCAGAAATATGAAGGGCTACATGGCTCATGACAAAACTGCTCAAGTTCCTGCTACATTCCACAATGGACTCTAAAAAGAGAACCAGTCAAGCTGTTCATTCCTCAAAACATTCCTTGCCCAAAGCTGTAAGTCTGGGGTGCTTTCCATATCAGGCTAACTACAGTTGTCACCATGTTCTGCAAGTAGTGGAAAAGAAATACTTCGTACCTCTCCCGTAGATCTCGATGCCAGAGTGGAAGACACCAATCCCCAAGGTGGAGGTGTATTCATTTATCCAGTACTATAGCAAGAGAAAAGCCACATTGGGAAGCATTAGTGCAGAGGAAACACATAATAATGGTCTAGGGTATATCACTCATCTCCCATCCTCAGAGCAACTTCTCTTAAGGAGAAGAGTGATTTTGAAATTAACTTGAGACAAACAAATTGAGACTCCTTATAAGCCACCAGAAGTGGGCACTGTGCTTATACAGCTGGCTTGGATTAGGTCTCCAAAAGATGCTCATGTAATCCTTTCCATGTAAAGCATTAACCTGTATTAGGATGTAACTGGACCTCAGCACCATTTAGTCATTATCTTGGTAACTATAGGAAAAAAAAAAAAAAGAAGAAACTCAGAGCATGTTAACATTTTGCTCAGAGCTTGCTGCTCCCAAATTAGGTCCAAGATGACTGCAACTTCACCCAAGTCAGAGTTTCCAGAGGAGCTGTTAAATTACTTCATTGTTCTGGTCAGAGTCCAGTACCTCCCCAGTACATGAAGAGAAGAATAATATAACAGTCTGGTGCTTGCATGTGATGCTTCTCCACCAAGCATTGCTCAGGGCCTGTTTCCATCATACCATGAAGGACAGTACAGACACCCAAACAAGTCGCAGCTAAGCTAATTGTGGAGCAGGAAGCCATACAGATATGCCACTGTAGTGCTGCATTGGAGATAATTAGCCCTGCTCAGCACCAGTATTTATTAGGTCAGCTGCAGAGCTGTGCTGCTACAGAAATGACGGTTACAGGCACTGAGTGGAAAATGCCCACGCCTGGTGTATTTACAGTTCACTTAGGGCTACTGTGCAGTGCAGATGCATCTCTAGTAACTCAGAGCTACTAAATTCTTACTTAAATCAAGCACTGCAAGGGAAATGAGTGTTGTTCACTTGTCCCTGTACAAGGACATGACAGGTTCTTTAGGCTAAAATTCTCTTTTGGGTCTGATAGCTGCTTCTGGTGAAGCCAGAAAAAGCTGCACCTCCCCTGGTGTCTGGCATCACTGAGCTGCCATGGTATGAGTTAGAATCCTCTGCTGTCAGGTAACCAGAAGGCTGGCATACTCTATATACTCTGCACACACTGCTTCCTCATGAAATTTTGATGACTGCAGTAGCTCTGTATAACACCTGGAAATACTTCCTGTGAGACCACTGCTGCTGTTAAAAAACACAATGGCTCCCATATGAAAAGTACAGTCCCAAGCCTGATATAATGTATAGATACCTACAGATATAAGTCTTGATACCTCAAACCATGTCCCCAAAAATCCCTGCCTCTGGCAGTACAGCAGTTCACTTTCCCTTCCCCTTCAGAAAATGCTGCAATGCTTCTTGTTCTTTGCGTGTTTTGGTATCACAAATGTATTACTGCAGAAGAGCAGCAAGCAACCCAACCCCAGCTGGACGCCTGCCCACTGCTCTCTTCAGACCTTGTATAATCTGTATTTACCTCTCCATTTGAGTTATGCAAACTCCTGGTTTTAGGATACATCAGAACATTGGGCTGGAGGTAGGTCAGGTAGCTCTCCTCTGCCAGCTGAAACAGTACATTAGCAATGAGCCCTCTGTTGAACACCATGTCTGGTATTTAGCCCTTGCCTTCTGCTGCTGTTCCCCACAGTTCTCTGCTGCAGGAATATCCCTGCACTGACTGGGGAAGAAGACACAGAGGTGGAGGCTGCATACAGGAGCCCATATGACACCAGCCGCATCTGCAGAAGAGACCAAAGCCTGTGTCCCATGGACACATAACCCTCAGTGCAATTCTTTGACATCCCAAATCTCATGGGTTAACTCCTCAGTTAGGTAGTCTCAGATAGCCTCAGTAAGCTTCAGAGGAATACTGGCTTCTAGAGTCCCACTGTAACAACTCCCACAGGATATGGTAAGTAGGTTGTTTTCTTCCTTCAGGCTGAGCTATTGTCTCACAGCAACCATAAAAGCACAACATGCCCAGGTCATGCCAGCTGCTTTGTTTATAGGAGTAACTAATAGGAAGAGAAGGGAAACTTTAAATTAGATTTGCTCTTGCCAGTTATCAAAGCCAGGGCTATCTGATCTGCAGAGGCTAATCTGCATCAGGCTTTGCACTTCAATCAAGAAAGTTAAACTGAAAGCCACTTTCAGCTATGGCTTTTTTTCTTCCACGTGAAAGTTTACATTGGATCCAAACAATAAGTAAGCAAATAAGCAGCAAAAAACAAACCCCAAATCCCTCTCCTTGATTGATATGTTAGAGTAATGCACTGGGCCCTGATCACCTCATACACACAGAGCACTGTCAGATCACAAGCCCTCCCTGCCCCACAACCACTCTTGCTCACAACCCCAAAAACCCACCCTGCCCAACTGCTGCAGGCAAGAGCCAAGCTAAAGAGCAGTTCTGAAAACACAGGTGGTGGGGAGGCTCCATTAGAGATAAAGGAGAGAGGAGCAGAAGTGTTTCTCTGGCTGATGTCAGGTGTTTCAGATTACAACTGTCACATGGACATTTCTGTGCTTAAATGGTGTATTTTCCAGTGTGAATTCCTTTAATGAACCATTATGGACTGAACTGCAACAATCACAGCCGTATCTGAACTTGAACTGAATAGAAGCTATACTGGTTTAGTACTTTCTTTGAAATAACCTCAAAAGCACAAGGGTGTTACTGAAGTGGGATCTGATCTGCATCTTGATTCTACTGCTATGATATTGATATGATCTATTAGCAAGACCAAAATGTAAAGCAACTCTGAATCATGGCTGCTACTGTCCTCATCTCACCCCTGTCTCCAGAGTGCTGCAGAATCTGCCTCCAGTGTGTGACTGAACACACAGTGAACACCTCATGGCACTTTGGCACAGCCCACGGCTTGTCTCGGGAGGAAGCTATGCTTAGAGTGAACATGTCAGTCACTGTCTGAGCAGGAAAAGAGAATCCAAGCCACATTTGAAACCAGGTTTGTACACACATGCACAAGCTGTCCTCATTTTCCAAGTGGTTTGCAATTCTGAGCATAAGAACAGCAGCAGCAATCATCAAATACTCATCTCTGGAGTAAATTGGCTATTGCTTAGATTAAATCAAAATGTGCAGCCTGTTCCATCAGATAAAAAAGCCTGGGTATTGAATGCAGCAGTATTTTAAAGAGAGATGTGATTCATGCCTGCATTGCATATTGCCTGCAAAATTATGCTGTAAACCCTACACAGAGAGACTTGGAGCATTCTGTCTCATTTCCATCTTCAACAGAGACAGAGAACAGCTTAGAAGCGAAGAGATGCAGGGAAGAAAGCTAAGCAGACTGTAGCTGTTTCACAAAAGCAGCATATAGCTCAGGACACAAAATCCAAACAAGAGAGGAAGCTCTTCACATTTACAGTTTGTAGTGTATCAGTTAAAAGCTTTTAATGCAGTCCCTAATGAAGTATAATTTGAAATTTTCCAGTTTTTATTCAAGCCTTTCCTTATTTCCTATTGGTCTGGTCTAGAGATCAGAATACCTGGTAAGGGAATTCAGATTCCAGGAGATAGTCTGAGTGAGTTGTTGTGTTATTCACTTCATTTATCTATCATCTTTTACACAGAGGTAGACTTGAGAGTCTCGCAAGGACAGTGAACCATACCCCAACTTTCCATAAAGGAAAGAAACTAAACAGCTTCATTATATTGATACACTTCTGGTAGATCTAGGATGGAGAAGCAGATGGCATAGTACTAGCAGATTATGTCATCCTGGAACTTACAGACCAGGAGCTCCTGGGAACTTCTACCAGAAACAGGTTTCCAAATAGAAGAGGCCTATCCTTGTAACCATGACTTCTACCATCAATTAGTAGCATACTGTAACATTGAAGTTGCTGTCACTAACTTTACCATCCTACTTCAGACCATTATTTCCCATGGTGTGACACCAAAATCTGTCATGCTTCAATGTGTAGAGTAGCTTAAATAAACAGCTCCCTAGGGGCTGGAGACAAGACCACCTCTGTGAGTATCTATTCCATTTATCACCCCAGTACAGATTGGATGTTCCACTCCACCAGATCCATCATTACTGGAGATACACTAACCCGTCCTTTTTTTATTATTTGTATGAAGATATAGAAAAGAAATCCACTGGAAGATGCTAAATAAATCTGGCTCCAGCAAGTTGTCCTGGGTTCAGCAGTTGCAGTCAGTTTTTTTTCTCTTTAGTAGCTGGTGTTTTGACTTAACCCAGGAACAAGGCTGATAAGGCCAATGTTTTTGGTTGTTGCTGAGCGATGTTTGCCCTGACCAAGGACTTTGTGAGCCTCATGCTCTGCCGGGGAGGAGGGGAAAAACTGACTGCAGTTGCTGAACCCAGGACACAAGTAAATGAAAGCTCTGAGTGCTCTTCTGCTCTTCACTAGGTACCACACAATCGTCACCTGAACCAGGATACAAGGCTAGATAAAACTTTGTTCTGACTTAGTCTGGTTACGTGGACATCAGAGCAAGCAAACTCAGAGCACAGCTTTGTCTACCCTTGTATTCTGATCTTTGAACAAGACACCTTTACCAAGGATAGGTGCAGATGATGAACGAGTAGCTAATTTAACCATATCTTCTCTCAAAGCACCATCTGTATATGCAGGATTACCTTACTTTCCCTATGATTCCACTGGCAAAGCTTTGCTTCTAGGAGGAAAGATAAAAAAATATCAGCAAAAATTAGATGAGAGACAGATAATATTCTGACATTGCTAGAGAGCAAAGAGCATGTCAAGAGACTGAAGGAAATGGCCAAATCACCTCACCCTCTGCCAGTCTTCATGGAGCACTCCTGCCAACACAAGTCCAATAACAGACTGTCTGCCCTACCACTGGGACTTGATTTTAATGCTTTTCTCTTTGAGGCCCAAGTCACACACTGTAACACCAAGCTGTCTTTTGCAGAGATGCCTCCTCTCTGCAGGACATGGGAGCTGGCTCAATGCAGAAGATACCCTTAGCTCAACAAGTGCAGGGGAAGACATCCAGGGCTCTAGTTGCTAACCAGTGTGCTGCATGAAAGGGATAAACTGACAAGGAGCATTTCTTCACACCTCTGCCTTTACACACTGCATAAAGTCTTTCCCTAGATGCTTTGTCCTGGGGTTAGCAGTGCTTGGCCCCTGTAGTCAACTTACCTAGGCAGCCTCATGAAAACATGCAGAGTGTGTGTGCTAATAAATGCAGTGATCAGTCATAGCTCAAATACCAGGAGAATCCTCTTTGATATTAAAGCTCAACACAAAAGCCAGCATTTTAAAGACAGCATCAGACTGATGCAGGAGATGAGTCAGAGAACATCGAAGTAATATTTCAGCATTATTTTCTGAGATGCATTGATCCAGATATGAAACATGAGAGCACAAAAGACAAAACTTAGAGAACATCACTTCAGGAAACCAGTGAGCAAAATACTGGCCCTGTATGGTCAGAAACTTCAGAAGAGTTTCAGTTGTGGGGTTTGGGTAGGGGTTTCTTTTTTCATTTTTTTCATATGATCCAGAACCTTGGGCCCACAGAGGCAGAAGGAGAGAGGCCAAAACAGATCATAGGCTTTATTCTCTGAGTAATGCTTGCAGGGATGAAGAAGCATTGAAGATTGAGCCACAACTACAGGCATACAGGACAGGAGGCTTCCTACAGGTCTTTGCCAAGGCACTTCAGCCATATTGCAGTACTGCTCACTTATGTTCCACAGCCCTAGGCATGCATACAGTTCTGCCAAAGTCCTTCTGCTGTTCACCCCTTCTGGCCTGGAGCCCTAGTAATAAAATCTCACTATCATATGGGATGACATCAAATTATACAGCATGGCAGCTATTAGAAAGGTTTCTTTAGCAATTGGATGAGACCCAAGCTCATTTTAGTGTGACCTGTGTTCTCCAGAGGCCCAAGGCTTGTTTATTCACCAAGCCTAAAATGCTATTTTCCTAACATACTATGAACACAGATTAAGCAAGAAAGGATTTAAATGCATGTGGCTACAGCATCAACTAAAAATGAAGCTTAACAGAGTATTGAGAACTGATGATACAGATTTGCCTTTGTTACTTCATACCCAGGAAATGTTATCATCTGGTGGGTCCTTGCTCTGACACATGCTGAATGTGACTCTTCCTAGCTGGAGGATCACCTCGTATGTCAGGCTCTCTTTGCTGCTGGCAAAAACTATCAGTCTGCAAGTCATGGACCACAGTGCAACAGCCCACCAGGTCACTCAAAATCCAATTAGCCAAAAGCACCCTCTTTCATCAGGTAGGCGAGTTTTCACTTAAAATGCTAGTGTTAAAGAAACAGAATACTGCAGTAAGCAGGTCTCCATTTACAAGCAGGCTCAGCTTCTGCTGCAATAGGCTATAACCTGCAAGTCTCCACAAAAACAGTTCCCACAGTGTGGCCTGTTTACAAAAACCCAACTGGCAGAACTAACCAAAGCTTGAGGAGCTACAGGTTTTCTTCCAGGAGAGCATCCAAGTACTGATAAATCTGCAGTTTGATGCTGCCAGAGAGCTTGATGTAGCTCTGATAAAGTGGGGATATAGAGTTATACAAGGACCCCTCTTCAGTCTTGGACTGGGACATGAGAACAGACATCTGAGGGGCAGAGTCACATTACATAAAAAAAAAAGACAAGGCATCTCTTGGCAACTGACTGCTGTGCTGCATTTTGAATGAAGGGAGCTTCTGCCGAGGATAGTTCTCAACCCTTCAGGTTAACACACTGTAATCAAAAGTGATTTCCTGGGAAATGACATAACTTGCACTGCTTAACATATTCCCTTGTGGAAACTCAAAAATACTGAGAAACACAAGGCAAGATGCTCAACTGCTCCCTTGAGAGGAGCAACAGGCCAAGCCTCTGCAGGACTGTGACAGCCAACTCTGCCTCAGCAGCTCTTCTATCTCAGCCAGGTTCTGCTCTGCAAAGGATCTTTTCCTCTCAAGTTGGGCTAAAATACATTACTTAGCTGCCTCTTTAGGAGGAGTTTCTTTGGAGGTTGCTATGGCTTTTCAGACATTATAATATGCTTCTGAATTGCCTGATGCATGAGCCAACACTAAAATCTTTGCAATCATGAAGCATAAAGAGCTTATTTCAGTGGCTTCTAAAATGCTGTATGTGGATTAAAAACTGATGCTGCTGCTGAGGGAGAGTTGGAAATCTACTTGTGCTTCAATGCCATGATGAAATGAGATTTTACTGGAGGAATAGCAGGACAAAAGGAAATACTAATCATGCTGCAGCAAGCAAACAATATGCATTTTATCAGATTACTTTTGGGTTTATTCTAATCTTTAATTTAAAATCATAAACAAGATTTAGTTGAGAGAACAGGATATCTTCATTGTTTCCACTTTAGCCTCATCCTACAAAAGGGCAGACACAGGTCTGGCTCAATATACTGGTATTACTTGAAGTCTCTTGTAATTTTCTGCCTTTCCCAACTCTGTTCTACTTTCTACCCTCTTGCACTGACAGCAAGTGTTATCCTGAGCAGAGCTTCCTGCAGACACATCTGGGAGGAAGTTTACCACTGTGTGTCTTTTGCCTCAAGCCATAAGCATTTGTAGCCTGCTATTTGGGAAGCAGCAGATCCAGCGTGCTCTGCATTAAATACAGTTGACTCTTGCTGGGGAGAGTGAACACTCATCCAACCTATGTTTCAGAGCTCAAGTGGGAATCTCCATTACCAATGAAGAGACAGGGCAATGAGCTGGCTAAATTAAGTGACTATTTTCTTCCCTTGCAGAACAAACATCCCTTTCTCTTCCATTTGCAAGTTCACACGGAAGCCAGCAGAAGCTAATCCACCTGCCCAAGGGTTTGCCACACCAGTCATGACACTAATGGCCCAGTCTGGGTGTCTGTGCACACAACATGGTATTTGTAATAGGCTGTTTCTGCCATATGAGAAGCAATATGCTGTTTTTTCCATCATCCACCTGCTTCCCTTAACCTCAGTCCTGACTGTGTCTGACGGAGTCATCTGAAGGGGCTGAGGTGGGACTGGAGACATCGAACAGAAATTATGAGGTACAAGTGCTGCACATATGCCAGTGTCAAGAACCTGTCCCAGAGTGGTCTCACAAGCAGCCCTGCAGAAGGACTATCCATGCTATTGCACACCACTTCACATGCTGTGTCTCCTTGTATCTCCTTATGTCTCCCTAGTTTTGACTACTTTCATGTACAATCTTAACCCCAAGTATATCAAAGCAGAAGAAATAAAGAAAGAAAAAAAAAACAAAACAAAATAAAAAACCAAACCAAAAACGTGTCCATTTGCAGGATTACGCTGAAGTGTATTTACTCAGGAAATGTGCCGGAGAAACTTGGATGTGTTATAAACTTAGCACAGTGATAATGCCTTTGCCTTAGATGCATTCACAATGACAAATTGAGAAGTATTCAAAAAAGAACAGCAGCAAAATGATCAGAGAAATGGCGCGACTGACTTACAAGAGAATTAATTCAGAAGAGTTAATAGTTTGGCAAAGCAACAACTACAGATGACAAATTTGCAAACATTTGAAAGGCTGACATGAATTGTGGGAGAAGACTTCTTAAGAATGATGCAAAAGGATTCAAGTAGGAGTATACTCAGCTTAAAAAGAAGAGAGACTTTGGCGAGGCGTTTAGAAGTGTCCTGGCAGTAAGAAAGTACAAGAAAACCTTTGGATGCCTGAAAGCCATGTATCAAAAAAGCCTCCATATGCCTGCCCAGGACAGAGTAGTGAATAGTCCAAAATGTTTTCCTCTGCTAATGGCTGTGAGGTTGTTAACAGCCTTAGAACCATAGAATCATAGAATAGTTAGGGTTGGAAAGGACTTCAAGATCATCCAGTTCCAACCCCCCTGCCATAAGCAGGGACACCTCACACTAAACCATGTCACCCAAGGCTTCATCCAAACTGGCCTTGAACACTGCCAGGGATGGAGCACTCACAACTTCCCAGGGTAACCCATTCCAGTGCCCCACCACCCTAACAGGAAAGAATTTCTTCCTTAGATCCAATCTAAACCTCCCCTGTTTAAGTTTGAACCCATTACCCCTTGTCCTGTCACTACAGTCCCTAATGAAGAGTCCCTCCCCAGCATCCCTAGAGGCCCCCTTCAGATACTGGAAGGCTGCTATGAGGTCTCCATGCAGCCTTCTCTTCTCCAGGCTAAACAGCCCCAGCTTTCTCAGCCTGTCTTCATATGGGAGATGCTCCAGTCCACTGATCATCCTTGTGGCCCTCCTCTGGACTTGTTCCAACAGCTCCATGTCCTTTTTATTTGAGCGTACCTCAGACCTCACACACCTGCATGCATTGTAAGCCTTCATCCTAGTCTTCAGCATGTGTTAAGAAGCAAGCTTTCAATTAAAAAGGATTCAGGTGACTTGAAAATATAAAAACATAGGCAGAGAAATACCCTACACCCCAGTTCACCAGAAGATATATGAAGCACAGTGCAGGTGGCTTGGCTCTGGAACTAGCTCAGTCTTTACTGCCTCGTAGGCAATATGGTCTCAGGGCTCTCTGTCCTTTATCTTGCCAGAAAGATGTAACTTAGAACTGTAATAATAAAAAGGGCTGTTAAATGATTTCTCAGATGAGGAGTAGTGCTGTGGCTAGGCCTGCTCAGAAAAGATACATTAACACCTTTTTCTGCTTGTTGGTAAGGATATTTGCTCTCTTTGGTGGACCTTCTCCAGTCTCTCTTTCCAAAGAAGAGACTAGGCCCATCCTGACGTCCAGCATTACAAAGGGAAAACAGACATTTAGTGAATCCTTTGAAAATGTATTCCAGTCTACATATCAATCTTGCCTAGGCCAAAGCACCTGCCTTTGTTCAGAGAATCAGGCTGCAGTTAACACACACCCCAAGCCCTCCATAGAATGGCTGATGGCCTAACAGTTGTATCATGTCCCTGAAGTGCCAAAAAGTACAGTTTATCTCTCTGGTTTGACAGACTGGTAGCAGTGATTTGAACTTCAGCTTTTCATATCCAAGATGAACACCCGAATCACCAACTATAGCTTCTCTGTCAAAGTGATTAATGGACATGTAAACAGCTCCAGCAGAAGAGATTGAGAGATCCATGACATCAAATAAATTGGCAGTTAAGACTTTTCTACCAAGGGCTCATCTAGATCCTTGCTCAGATTCAGAGATTTCTCTCCTGTAATAGCAAAACACTAAAGTGACACTGATTCTTCCTCATTGGCTTGTTCTCTCTTGGAGAGTCCTACCTGGCCAAACAAAGATACCTAGTTTTTGGCCAGCTCAGGCATATCAGCAGTCCATGACTGACCACCTAAGGTAGATTTCTTGGGATCTCTTGTTGGGTTTCTAAGAACACCCAAAACACTAATGTCTTTCAAGCTTCAGCATAGTTTGAAGCACAATAATTGAAAGACCTTCTACTATGCTGTCTCCATTCATAAGTAGCTCAGGAATGAAATATTGCTCAGCAGGATCCAATCCATAGGTACAGCTATCAGATCCTTTGGGAGATAAAATTGATACTTATGACCAAAAAAGTTTGTCTGCTTATCCTTTTAACAAGGCTCACAGCTCCACAGCTTGATGGACTGGAGTGTCTGCTCTTCTTCCTGTATGGTGTTTCTTTCAGTTGTCCTCTGACAGTTACTCAGACCCACCAGGTGATAGAGACAACCATACTTAATTCATATTCCATATCATAAGGCTTGCTTACCTGCCAAGATAAGCCTGCCTTTTCTCAAAACCGTATCTAGTCAGTGGAAGGGGAAGGGAGAATCATCTCCAAAGTGCTAGGCTGTGACCATCCTGAAGGGATGGGATGCAATAGAGTAACAATAAAGCCCCTACTGTCAGATATATGACCTTGAAAATCTTGATCGACTGAATGCAAGCCACTTTCATCTTTATTTTGGCAAGACCATTCCCCTAAAGTGATACCATCAGAAGGAATTGTGCCAAGGTAGGACAGGAGTGGTGAGCAAAACCTCTCAGAGATGACTACCAAGTGCCAGGTATTAGGAACCAAACTTGACTCAGAGCTAGAAATTTCTGTAAAGATGAAGAGACTAAAACCTAAAAAAGAACAAAATCAAGAGAGGAGGTGGGGAGAGAGAGAGACTATGTGGCCAGGTTCATCATCATCTGGCTCATTGCCTATCCCTGGAGCAATAAACCTCTCTGATGTAATGCTAGAGGGGAAGGTCACTCAGGAATTGCTACGCTGGGAACCATGAGACTGAAGACTGTTCCTGTGCATGGCAGAAGAGGCAGCTATTGAGGTATACACTTTTGATATATTTAAAGTATACTCAAAGGTTGTAGGGGGTTTTTAATGGTCTCAGGTCAGGTCATTCAACAACACTCTACTTCTCTACCTCACAGTTCTTCCTAGGATTTCAAAATACTCTGAAAGCATTAAATTTTTAAGCCTTGCAGTATTTACGTAAAACCAGAAGACCTTCTTCAGTTTAAAGGTAGGGGAAGAAAATACTAGCATATAGCTTGTGTTATGACTATGACAACATAGCAAAAAAGGAGCAGAAAAGAACTCAACGTCCTGGCTCAAAGCTGAACAATCCAATTCTTCCATACTGCCTACCAAAAAGAACTGATCTACAGAACTGTCACGAGGTTTGTTGAAGTGGGAAGGAGTGAAGTTGATCTACTACAGCTCCTCTTCTGAAAAGGGATATCACAGTGGCTTCCTTTTCCAAGGACAATATAACCTACTGAAAAGCTAGCACCCTATTTGGCAAACAGAATTAAAGAAGAAGACTATGGAGGAGGCCTTTAAAAAGTTTTAGCTTGAACTGTCTCCTGAGGAGGTCTAGCTTTAAAAGTCAAACAATTAATTGACAACACTGCACTCATATTTGCATTGAAACCCAAATCATTGATTCTTTCACCAAGGATGACATCCTCCTAGATACATAAGGTAGGGATGTCTGCTGTTCTTATACCAAGAAAGTATAAGAAACTAGTTAAAACAACTTCTGACTTCTGCCAAGTTCCTACATGGATAACTACTTGGAGAAGACAGAGGAAATAAGAAAGTCATTGTAATTACAGCTGTCACAAAGGGATGAGAAGTCCCTTTATGATATCACAGAAGGACCAAGAACACCACAGGCATGGAATAAATACTTCATTTTGCTCCATCCTATTAATGCAGAGCACAATAGCATATTGTTTCCAACCTGTTGTGCAGAGACCCAAGGGAGTGAGCAAACTACTTCAAAGGCATCTGCAGGCTGGGAGGCTTACATTTGCTAGACAAAAGCTGACATCTCCAGAAGAAAAGAAATTAAATTAAAAATGAGAGGCACACAGACATTAAAGGAAATAAAATTATTGCCCAAAAGAAAACAGAGAAAAAAATCTTGGGTTTAAACAGGAGGTGGAAGCATACTTGACTATCCATAGATAAACTGGTGAAGCATAGTCCTATAGCTAGGATATCAAACAAGGACTTGAGAAGTTCCTATTCCCTGCTCTGCTATGGACAATTTATTTCAGACCAGGTCAAAACTAAAATCTCATTGGCAGATTACTACATTCAAATTCAAAACTGCTATGGTCCAAATTCTTCTCAAAATTCCCATTTACTGTGAAGTGTTTAACACCATCAGTATCAGCCATCTGAATGCAATACCATTACTGCTAAAACAGGTGGGCTCTGCACTCAGATAATGGGAATCCCCAATAGAGATGGGGATTCCAGCTCTTCTTTCCAGCATTGATTTTTTTGCTGCTCAGGTCCACAGAGCCTCACCCTAATGGCATCAGTAGCACCTCATAGCCCGGAGTTAAATCTGCCTACAGGCAAATCTGGATCCCTACAGAAAATAAAAAAGAAAGTAACACACCCTAGATCTCCTCTTCATGCAAGTGCCATGTAAGGACAAAATCCAGTCTGGCACTCATGTCATATAGGCCTGTAAATTCTCACTCCCTGTCTCATTCACACTTACTTGCCAAAAACAGTTGTGCCTGTTCTGTGAGCCAACAGCAGTATAATCAGAAAAGAGCAGGGTAGGGACTCTTTGCACCTAAGGAATCTGTACTCCATACTGGTTTTGGTACCTCAAAATACCTCATGGTGCCTATGACAGAAACTGCCTGTATGCCATTGACATTAATTTGTTATTGTAAAAAAAAAAAAAAAAAAAAATTAAAAATCTGTATTTCTGTCTAAGCTGCAGAGAAGGGAATATCTTCTCAAGCATGGATGGGGAAACCCTCTTACAATGTGAGCTGAGATTTTTTTCCTGGAGAGGTTCCAGAGGCCATGCTGGCTGGCAGTGTGCCTAACCAGCTTAGCTTAGAAAAATACAGGGAAATAGATCCCTGCAGCTAGTGACTTGTCCTTCTTTCCTAAAGGGCTTTGTCCTGTCTTGGATAAAACTCTCCAAATGCAGTGCCAGTTTCATACAGTGTCTCATCTCTCTGCATTATCTTTTCCTACAAATAAAAAGGATATGGGTGCATTTTTGCCATAACCATACTCTCTCTCTCTGCTGTTCCACCTCAATTACTGAAGAACCACATTGCAATGCTGTCTCTACATTAGAATTTAAGGGATAAAAGCCAGGAACCCGAATATAGCAATGATAAAATACTGTAGTACCATGGAGATTCAAATTCACCTTCCCCCCAGAACGGTTTCTGCTGGTCTGAAGACGAAAAAAACAAAAATAGAGGAGGCCAAAAAACATTTCCTTGAGATAGGAACTATCTCAAGACAAGAAGAGTAGCTGTGAGACCTAGCCCAATGCCACATTGGGGTTGGTGCAATAATAACTTCTACAAAGCATGAAACTGATATAAAAACAGTGACTGCAGAAGTTCAAATAAAAACTTGTTTATAACCCATGACCCAAGGGCTTCTATACTGAATGGTTTTAGCACTGTTTAAAATGACCAAAGATACTAGCCACTAATAGTTTTGGAAAGGAGTAATCATTTCTGATTGTTGGCATTTAGCTACTGGATTCTGACAAACTGCTTTAAGCCCCCTCTCCCCATACTAAGATGCAACAGAATGATTAATATGTGCAGCATACCATGATGGCTGGGAAAAAGTTGAAAAGCTGTGGGAGTATCTTAATGACTGAAGTGATGTGATGTGATGTAATGTGCTCTGCTCTGGCTTGTCTCGGGCCTACAGGGGAATTTTTGTGCTTTTCTTCCGCCTCCTCCCCCCCAAAGGTTCCAAAGGTTCCCACTGTCTTTAGTGAACACCATTGGACATGCAGCTCTGCAATACCATTTAATAGCTATCCCTTACTGAAAGATGGAGATGACAGCAGCAGCGCCTGACAACAAATCATCAGTGTTCAGTACTGTGAAGATACTTTTTAGGGTGAAAACCATTTCAGACTAAGAAGTGGGTGCTTGTCCCTTCAAAGGGATAGTCTGTGTGCCTGCTTCTCCCAAAAGTCACACATCCCCTGCACTGGCGATGCACAAACATGCTAGTGCAGCTTCTTTGGATAACACTAAGTTATCCTTTCATTCTTTCTTCTCCTTGCCCCCACCTCCTAAATAACACAGCATGTGTTGGACTAGCATTCAGGCTGCCCTAAATATTTCCCTTCTGCTTGGGCACAGTATAATTTTACACTTATGCTGAAGCAGATTTTCTGTGCTAGTCACTGTGTGTTGCATACATCCAGAAACAGACCTGAAATGACCTTTGTGATTCAGCCAACTGGTCTCCTCATGAACATGCATCTTATGATAACTCCATATCTGAAGTACCCAATGAGATCAGGGGTTGAAAGGGAAGAAGAAAGATAAGGAAATACTTCAGTAAGATCAAAGAGGAGAATTTGCTTTATGTAGCAGCTACTCTTCCTGTCTTAAGACAGATCCTTTCTCAAGGAAATGTTCTTCGGTCTACTCTTTTTTCCCTTTACTCTTCTTCAGTGGGAAAGTTCTTTTCCCTTCCTCCCTCCATTTATTTCTACAAAAATCCATTACAAACTGCAAGTACATATTGACTCCTATCTATTTTAGTGGAAAGAGAAATGGTTGTATATTTGCAGAGTGCACACAAATGGTGTTGTCTGCCAGATCCCTCAGAGACCTGCCAGAAAATTCTCCTCCATGCAGAATAGACATCTAACCTGAACAGTGGCCAGGCTAATGTAGGAGAAAGAGGCAAGCACTGTAAATGTCTCATCTGGCTTACAACATCCTCTGATATCAAATATATACACTCTCAGATTAAACTATCTCCCCTAGCTTGGCCCTTTTAAGAAGCTTGTAGATGCCCAGATTTATATTGTGGGGAAAAAAGGCCTTATTCAGCCCTAGATGACAATGGCCTAACACCTTTCTCAGAAGCAGATTGTAACACATTTCTTTCTGTCACCTCTTTCCAGGAGTGAAGAAGCACACTCCAAACACATCCCCATTTTCATTAGTACCAAGAATAAGAGCCCATGTTCTTAAAGGAACACTACACACGAGTCACGTTCCATATTCACCCAAAAATGCTTCCCAGAGAACCAGAGACATAAAAAAAATAAACACCACACTCTTTCCAGAGTGATCCATGGAGCAGGAAAACAAGAGCAGAACTCTGTATGATCAGGCTCAGGTTAGATATGGACACAATATCCACAAGAGATGAAGGGTGTTCTCCAACAGGTGTGGATCTCGGTTTTCCTGAGTTGCTTTTCTTTAAATTTGTTCATGCAAGCTAGGGAATACAAATGGTCATAAACCTATAAATTAAGCTAATTATCATTAAGACCAAGAGAAAAGGAGGATTTCTAGTGCTGTATAACAGGGAAGTATCTGGACACTCCAGCACTGAAAGCCATGCAAGTGATGCATCACACAAGTAATGAATGCTTGGGTTTGAGACCATTCAGTTCCCACTCCATGTGTCTGTCTTCTCCCAAGTTAGATGCATGCATGCACGAGGTAAACAGATTGATCAAACAAAGATCAACATCCCAGCCTGGTATATTTCATCTGCTCTATGAAGTATGCGTTTGGTAGCATTTCTATAATTCATTTTACTGTGCTTCCCTTTAACACCTGAAAAATCTTGTTCATCCTCTCTAACTGGAAAAGACCAAAAAGAGATAAAAAATAAATTAGTTAGTATAAAACTTCATAGAGAGAACAAAGTTGCACTTGACAGGGCATTATGACCAAAGGAATGTTTGCATCAGTGGGAGATCTCACCTTGGAAGTAGTTAGGGGTGCCAGACAGAGCTAATAAACCAGTTGCTGTTTATATGCATCCTATCAGATCTAGATGAAAAGTAGCTCATAATCTCTTTGGAACCAGAACTCTCTCTTTTGTTCCCATTCATACAGTGTCTTCCTGAAGTATGATGGAATCCCAGTTCTTGGCTGAAGCCCATATTTGGTGTCATAAATACTTTATTACCACTATGGCAAAGGCAAACACCAGCATGCTGTAAGCAGGGAAGTGTTACCTCATTCCACAGGACAGCACAGATAAAACTTGCACAAGCAAATAAGAGATCTTTGTTCATGCATCATGTGTGCAAAATAAATACAGACTGTACACATGCAGCGAAGTCTCAGGGAACAGCAGTGTTTTAACTCCCTGGTTTACATGAGGTATCCAGCTAGCAATAAGCAAACATGTCCAAGGGTGTGTGCAAAGCCAACCATGGGTAGTCCAATAATTAGCCTCCTTTTATATATGCCATTTTAGCATTCAAGCCTAGAAACAAGCCCAAGCCTAGTATTGCACCAAAGGTTCAGCACTATAGGTTTGTCCTTGGCAAGTCTCCTTACAGGAACTGTTTTCTTCTAACCACCCTCTTCCAGAACAGTCACTTGCACAGGAGTACTGCTGGATCCATAGAAATGACTATGATTTCTGTGGCAATAGTGAGACTGCTCAGAGAAGAGCAGCCTTCAGTAAGTAAATTACAGCAGATGCAAGATTTTTAACTCTCTCCTATCTTACCTTATTCTCCAAGGTGAATTTGTACATTCTGAATAATGAGAATAAATACACGGTTTGGTTTGCCACCTTGCAGCAGCAGCAGCTTCTAGGTAACCAATACTGGCTATATACATACAAGCTACCAGTGCATCTTTTTCTTCACTCCTTGTACAAAAAAAAAACCCACACCACACTCTGTGACATGAGCTCCATTTCTATTTCATGTAATCATGTAGTCATGGTTGAATGCTAATACCATACCAGTTTCTGCACCCATGCTTGTAACTACCTTCCTTACTTTCCCTTGCAAGTCAGTCCTAGCAAGGCACAGGCTCTTTTTCATCTGTTTAATGAGATTGCAACACACAGTGGATGTGAGCAAGACCAGCCTGATGCTGAATTGCTGTGTTGGTGCCAGTTCTAAAGAAAAACACTCCTTCTGTGAGAGAGAATACCAACCAGGTTCAGCAGAGAGATGGGATGGAAAATAACATGCTTCACATCACAAGTGAGCCTTTGGAAGATGGATGAAGGAACAGGAATCAATTCTAAGTTTTAAAGCCTTAAGAAAACAGAAGCTTTTGGAAGCACCCAAATGCTCAATTTCTTTGGAGTGTGGAACTGCCTGGCATTGCAGCACTCAAACCTTAGTTCAAGTGCAGTCACATAAAAGATTTAGACAACATGAACCCACAAATTGGGGTGGGAAAGCCCCAAGGTATCCAGCAGAGAGCACTTAAAACATAGAGCTCTCTTTCTGATCACTCCTCATCCAAATAATCTCAGGACCCTGTGCTTTGAAAGCAGATGAAAACATTGTCACTTTTAGCTTCTAGACAGCTCTAAAAAAGACAAGGATAGTGCCTCTCCAGTAACATCTAGCTATCTTCACTCCTTCCTCCAACACGTCAGAAAACACAAGTCTGTAGGGCCAAGTGATAGCAAAGCTGTAAAAGGAGAACACAGACTTGACATGGCTGTTACAGAGAAAATAAATGAAATCTCTGCATCAGAGCTTTCTTGTTTCCACTAGAAGAAAATTGGTGAGATTCCCATGCCTGATCCTCTCACTTATATTTTTGTAGAAGGAGTAGGAAGAGCAAGGAAATTGGAAAAGGCTCTGTTTAAAGCTGACACGGATGGTAGAGACAGACAGACAGAATTGGCCCTGGAGGATCCCAGGGGTAGAAGAACACTTATCCAAGAGAAACAGAGGAACCACATGGACAGAATAGCTGAATTGCTAATGACTGTGGACAGCCTCTCATGTAAAATGTCTCTGAGACATAAGCACCAGAAGGTAGCAGCTGTAATGCTAATCTTCAGAGGTCCACATGAGAGTCAAAGAAATACAAGCGTGAAAGCCTGGCGTCTAGACTGGATTAATTAGTGGAAGTGATAACAAAAATATAGCATTAAAAGACAAAAAAAGATGATATTTTGGGTCAACATGATCAACATGAGTCAACAAGGATCAACATGACTTCTGAGAGGGGTGATGCTGTGACACCCACCTCTTGGTATTCTGTGAAGAAGGCACTGATATTGAGATGGCTAATTTAAGAATGATTTTTATTACACTCTTCAGAAAATGTCTTTTAGGATGTAACTAGTCATGAGACAAAGAGATATGGTGGGGTTCTGCAGGTGGCATCAAAAAAGTAGATAGGAATTGACTATTTTGTCATCTATAAAACCTATCAAAAGCGAGTCATTTTAAAAAGGTAAAAGAGACCTTGCTTTTCTCCACTAGGTAGTAGACCTGCAAACTCCCTGGCAAGGTATGTCGATACAAAAGGTCACATTTGTTCAGGAGATCTGAATGGAAGAAAGAGTCATTGAGGATTAGTAGACAGCTCAGAGAAGCCTCAAAGCTGAAAATGCCTGGAAACTGTGAAAGTGTTAGAAGGAAATGTCATATATGCTCATGCTGCTCTGTTTCCTACAGTGGCCACAAGCAGGCATTGAAGGGGAAAGAGTAATAATATTGGACTAGATGGACCCTTGCTCTGAACCAGTTTGGTCATTCTTCTGTTTGTGTGTTCTGTGTAAAAAAGAATGAAAACATTGAAAGGAAGCCTTGGAAATGAGTTATTCTATCACAGCACAGTGATTTAAAAATATATATATAAAAAAAATAACAGAGGTTTCATTTCTCAGAAGAGAGGGAAATATAAAATGGGGAGCTATTTCAAACACCCATCTGAAAGACTCTGGAACCACTGGAAGAGAATCTGCCTCCTCTTTGATAGTCAAGATACAGTTTAAGCACAGGTTTTGATATTACATTGTAATTGTACAATAAGCTCTTGCATGCAAAAGGGATTCTCTTGCATTTATCCTTATCCAACAGGGCAGAAATCCAAAGGTTTCTGCCCACTGTGGATTTGCTCTTCCAATTCATTAGGATTAATTTCTTCACCACCCACACAATTCTCTGAATCAATTCCTCCCCTCCTGCCCCATTGCCACCTGTCAATGTTATAAAGATGATTGCTGCTTCTTAAAAGCAGCACAGAGAATCTTTATCCATCCATTTACTGACAGATGCTTTTTCTCCCCTCCTTTGCTAGACTATTTTTTCCCAGAAGCCTGCAGTCTGTCAAGCTGTCCCCAGAGCACATATGTGCAGGCAGTGTTTAACCACATCACCTCCTGTAACCCTAGTGTGTAAAATAACTGTGTTGCTATCCCTCCATAATCCTAGGTACCATTGTATTTTGACAAGTCCCAAGGAAAACACAAAAATATATTCAAATCTGTTTGCCATCAAATTAAATTATAACCTGTACAAACTGACTAGCATAAAGACTTCAGGCTGGTCCACAGCAATAGTTTTTATTTCTAAAGTGGAGGATAAATTTTGGTAGATTAACATGAATGCAATTCTGTTGTTGAGTCACTAGGAATTATTGTTTCTCCTTACCTCTTCCTATCTCAGTCCAAGACTTGTACATGGCCATGGTAACCAAGTGTGGCATTGATCTTTCATGTTCTGGCTCATTAACCCCTGTTGACCAAGTGACATCTTTCCAGAAAGCCTCTTGAATTGTATTACCAGAGCTGCTCTGTAAATGAATTGGTTTGGGAAAAAACATCTCTGATCCTGTTGGTGTCACAGTACGACTTGAAATCCTAGGAGTTTTCTTTCAAATTGGAACTCATGGTAGTAACAGAAAGCCTACACTTTCATTTTAAAAAGATTGAGTGCTGGAAGAGTGCTTCTGACCCACAGTTCCCTCCAGGGCTGGAAGCTACCTGAACTCCATCAAAGGGCATCACAGGTAAACTGGGAACCTCAATAAAAGCTTTTGCTTTGAAATATCTATCAAAGTCCTTGAAAAGGTATCAGAGCATTTTCAGCACCCAGAGCTGGAGAAGAGGAAGAACAGTCTCACAAACATAACTCCACATAAAAACTCAAGAGATATGGAAGCAACAAAGTACCTAATCACAGAATATCTCACCTTGGAAGGAACCCATAAGGATCATCAAGTCCAGCTCCATGCTCCTGAGAGGACCTAAAACTAAACCATAATGACCTGAACTCTGACAGACTTAGTGCCATTACCACTTCCCTGGGGTGTGACCAACCACCCTCTCAGTAAAGAAATTTTTCCTAATATCCAACATGAACTTCTCCTGGTGCAGCTTCATTCCTTTTCCTCATGTCCTAGAATCGGACAAGTCACAATCCAGCCATGCAGCTCGTTCACTCACTCAACCTCCTGTTTTTTGCCCTCGCCCCGCTCCTGGACGGATGGGGAGGAGAATCAGAAGAATGCAACTCCCACAGGTTGAGATAAGAACAGTTTAGTAACTAAGATATAACACAAATCACTGCTGCTACCACCAATAATAACAATGATAAGGGAAATAACAAGGGAAAAGAATACAGCATCTCACCAACCACTGACAGATAACTCACCCCCACCCTGCCCAACTGAGCAGTGACCAATACCCCCTCCAACCCCTCAGAGCACCAGCCCTTCTGGGTAACTCTCAGTTACATCCTGGGCATGACATGCTGTGGTATGGAATACCTCTTTGGTCAGTTTGGGTCAGGTGTCCTGTCCCTGCTTCCTCCCAGCCTCCCCTCCTCCCTGGCAGAGCATGAGGCTCGGAAAGTCCTTGGTCAGAGTAAACATCAATATTATCAGCACTGCTCCCAGGCTGAGTCAAAACACAGCACTGCACCATCTACTAAGAGGGAGAAAAATTGACTGCTACTGCTGAACCCAAGACATCCAGCATCTGCAATGGCATCACAACATGGAGATACTCACATTGACTTTAAACTGGCAAATACCATCAGCAGGCTCCAAAGCAGAGAACTGCTCAGTGGTAGCTAATAAATCCTGGCAAGAAGCATGTCACACAGCCTTTGTGCTGTATAGTTTTCTTACCTATTTCTCCATTCTCAGTCCTTTGAACAATATCTACCATGCTGCAACATGCATGGCTGCAATTTGCATTCCATCATCTCAAGTTGCTTGGGCTCTCCTGACAGAATTGAATGAATAGCAAATTGAGTGCTGTCTTTCCCTCCCCCTTACTTCAGCCTCCCCTGGTTGTTATGCATGCTGAAGTAAAAAGCTTCCTCTGAATCAGATTTCAGCTGTCACAAAGCCAGCAGTTTTCTCCTAGGAAGTCTGGGTGCCAATGACAGAAATAGCAGCTGCCTCTGAATATTTCTGCTATACACGGTCAAAGGGCAGTAAAAGCCAAGGCCAGGAGCAGATGTGGGAGCAGACTGCTTGCAGGACCTCCCCAGGCAGGCTATGGTGGGGAAAGGAAGGGAACCACCACCTCCTGATGGACAGAAGGGGGCAGCCACCAAGGCAGCAGGAGTGAGGTTGCAAGAGGGCACATACTCACATGGGCACAGTCAGGCAGGTGCTACCCCTCAGCCCACCACCCAGGAACCCTGCTGCTGCCTCCCATTCCTATGGGAGTCACACCAATCCGGGCAGTTATATCTCAGATGCCAAAAGGCAGGGAGTGTTTCAACCTCTCAAGTATCCCACAGACATCTCTCCCCAGTCCAACAAGAGCACTCTTTCCCTACTCACAAGTGAGACATCCCCAGGCAAAGAGATTGAAATGACTTGCTAGAAGTATGACTGAGGTGGGAACAAGGACTTTGTTGTTTCTTTTTCTCAACATCCAGTGCTTTACTCAAAATGAAGGTTTGGTTGTTCTCGGCTAGGGTCCAAGGACATGCTTTGTTGGCAGCATTACACAGGCTGTTTGGAGCTTTTTGATTCCCACATGTTCAAAGCACTTGTACTTTTCACAAAACATTGTGGTATCATTGAACACGATGTTATGTTTGAACAGAAAGAAGGAAAAAAAACATCTCCTTGTAAACAACAGTTGGTCTCCTACAACCATGCAATCTTAGTAGAGAATGAAATAAAAATGAGCTTGACTCTAGTTGTGCTAATTAGCGATGTTCTATCATCAACTGACTGAGACAAAAAAGCATCCTGTCAGATCATTTCTGGAAGGGTGGAGGAGGACACAAAAGTACCTGAGGACCTAATCATGTCATGGGAACCCAAAAGAGCAGTTTAAGTCACATGTCCTGTTTTAATGGGTTCACTTACCTGCATCACCTAAGACTTCCCACAGTAGGATTTTAAATGGTGGCAAGGAAGTAAAATATCCTCCAGTTGTCAGCTTCAGCAGCTTATTAGAAACATGCTCATACTGGAGAGAGCCTTTGGGAACTCCAGGGAACTTTCACAAAGGGCATAGAGGCTGTCAGTGTTTAGAGAGCCACCACTGTGACAAGTGCCAGCTGCAGGCTTCATGAGATAGTTTAATGAAGGTATCTTGTGCCACACTGCTAAGAGAGACTCAGTACGTATTTTTTTATCTGGGTGATCCTGAGAGCAAGACATTATCTACAATGCTGCTTCTGCAGATAGACAGAAGGACACAATTTATTTCTCATAAAAATTGCCTTACAGATGAGTGGAAAATAGCCAGGATTTTGGTTTGTTTTCAGATCTGCTTCAATGTATGTTATTAAAACTAAACCAGAATTAAAGTGCCAGTGACATTCCGTTTCCACTAGAACAGTCCCAGCTAGAAGGTGCCAGAGGTCAGGTCTGCATATGAATACTCCCAATAGTAAGAAGTGCTTTAATACAAGCTGAGTGATTTTCTTCCTTTTTCATGCCTATTCTCTGGTCTCAGTCTCTCTCTCACACGAGCTAAACAGAGAGAACAGGCAAGTCCTAGTGCCCCAACAAGCTCACATCTCTCTGTTTCCAGAGCAGCAGCATCCCAAACACAGACACAACAGCCAGCCCACCAGCCTACAGTCACAGAAAATTGGTTGTGCCCCCAGGATTTAAGAACCCCCCAGGTATCTTTCAAGCGAACAAAATGCTTACATGTTTTTCCTAGTAGGTGCTCATAATGGGCAAGAGGACACCAGAACTGCACACAGTACTCCAACTGGAGTCTATGCAAGCCCTGGGAGCTGAGTCGGCACTTTGCAGGATGCAAAGAGAGCTGGTGGGGCGAGAAGATGGCAAGGTTGAAGTGTCCCCGGAAGACAGCAGCTTTTTCTAAGCCCTTTGCTTTTTGTCTCCCAACACAGAAGGAGGAGGTATTATCTTGCACTTCTCCAGGTGGCTTTCGCTATCCTAGCCACCAGGGGACCAGAGCAGCAATGAACCTTGCCAGTTCCTAGTGACAGCTCACCTAAATGAGATGCATCATTAGAGCTTACATTCAGATATTTAATAGGCTTTAACATCAGCTTTAATGAGACACCTCAGAGACCTCAGGAGAGATAATAGACAGCTGGAAGCATGCTTCAAAGTCCTGTGGGTACGAGAAGTAGAATTCAAGTTCAGAGGTACCAAGTACAGGATCTTTTAGCACCTGGTGTGTTAGAGAGTATTAAATTGTTCTTTACTCTAACTTTAAAATCTCCATCTGCATAAATTTGTTTAATCCAGCCACAGCTTTAACTGTATCAAGATTATCCAAAACAGCAGCTGCAGTAGGCACTGAACTGCCAATCTCAGAATAATTACACATTACAAAAGGAATCCTTGAAGCTTTTCAATAACAGGCCATGGTATGAACAGCACTTAAAAAAACACAGATGAATGTGTAAACTTCCTAGCATAACGTTACTGCTGAGATGGGTTTGGAAGATAGAATGTCACTTTTACTCCAGCTAGCTCTTCCTGTTTCCTTGCCTTTCTCTCAGAAGTAGCAGGTGTTTTAAAGAGTGTTGGAAAAGTTCATATTGTGGTTAATCCTGTTGGGTTGAAGACTGTGAAAAAGACAAGTATAAGAAGTCTCTCCCTCCTTATCCCCCTTTCCTCTTACATCCCAATTCAGCTCTCAGATGAAGTGTTCCAGTATTCTGCCTGAATACAAGTGACAGAAGAGTATTCTTGGCAGTCGGGGGGATGTATGACCAACCCAATTAACAAAAGGTTTGGATGAATCCCTTTCTGTCTCCTCTTTCACACCCATTGATGTCCTGCCTGTTTGAGTGGCTTTGCTAACGCCTCTGGCTACCATGATGCAGAGCATCTCCTGCAAGCAGCACTCTGCCCAAAGGGGAGATAGAATTTGACCCAGACAAGAAAAACAACTGAAATGTTCACGGATTTGTGTGGTTTGTGTTAATTTATCCTTCCAGAGGCCTTTGCTCAGCAGAAGCCACAGCTCTTTTGCTTAGAATATGAGACACATAGGGGAAAAGAAATAAAAAAGGATTTGTAGTGCTTCCTTTCTTCTGGTTCCAAGAACACCTGAGTTTGAAACAGGTCCACTTACTTTGCCCTTGTTTATTTCTGGCTTACACTGGAATTAATCTGTCCTGTTTCATTTCTGTACAGCCCATTCCTCAATGCACAGTCTCTCAATAGTCTCACAGTAGTGAGCACAGAGCAAGGGATAGTGCTCTAGCAGCAGAAAATAGGTCTATTCCACATCCCAAAGAGCTGCCAAAGAGAAGATAGCCAGCTGTCTTGGATAACAAACAGCCATAAAAAATTAGAGTGAACAAGGGCACAGCAAATGGCAGTGCAATCAAGAACAATGAATGTTAGAGCTGGAGACAGATGGTGGGTGGATTTCAGCTCAGGACATGCATTTTTAGCTCTGGCCTCTGCAGATTTGGAAGCCTCCAAGCACTGCCTTCCCACCTTTCCACAATGCCTCCATCACACGGATACTCTAAAGATGTACTAGACTGTGTATCCCTAGTGCTGGGACAGACTCAGAAGAAAAGGCTGCACATGCACTCTCCGGGTTAGGTAGCCAGTTAAGGAGGAAAGGGCAGAAAAGATACAAATCCACTCAGGGCAACAAAGCCTGACATCTGGCTAAAAATACCCTGAATGGAAACAAAGCAATAAGAGGAAAGAGCAAGGTTGGCCTCTACTTACTGGGAGTAGCAGCAAGTGCTTTCTGCTTGTACTTCGTAACTAAGAGTCCAGACACTTGTACAGGAGGGTAGAGACCAACTTTCTAAAAACCTCAGTCTGCCAAAGGGGACTTGGTTCTCTGTCTGCCTCAAAGGGAAGCAGGTGCCTCTCAGAGGTCACCCTCTCACAGTGTGTCTGGAGTTAGGCCTTCTCACTCCTTCATGGTGAAGCAGTTTTGTTTCATACAAAACAAAGAATAGATTCCTTTCATATAAAATATGTGTTCAGTGGGCCAGAAAACAAGTATGAGTAACACTATAGCTTGGCTCCAGCCTGGACACCCTTCCGGAACAGTTAGGATCCACTGGAAACAGCCACTCTCCTGATAAAATGAGTATTTCAAACAAAACCTAAATGACACAAGAGACCCAGAACAACCAAATCCAGAGTTTTCTGCTATCTACTTCTATGGCAGACTTGCATGAAGGGCAGCTGTGTGTGAGTCCCTCAGGGATTTTAACCAGATCTCTGTCACTCCAGATGGATCAACATACTAGATGGTAGGATGGTAGAAGTCAAATGCAGAAACACTACTGATACTCTACCAGCACATAAGTAGTGCTCATGTCAGAACCTCTGGGCATGTCATGCCATTTGAAATACCCTAAGATGTTCAAGATGTCTCTACAAAGTGGATAGCTATGAAACAGGATTCATGAAGGAAGAGATTTGGACCCTTCCTGAGAGGAAGCCAGAGGTCAGATGGATATCCTAAAATGGCCCTTTATGTCTGTGAACAGTTAGGCAGTTGAACGGAGCCTTTCACTTTCTAGAGAAGTGATTTGCTAAGAAATCACTAGGAAATACTGACAACCTTGGCGTTTCATGCAACTAGAAGCAGGGTACTGTGGCTCTTGGCCCAACTTCTGCCCAAGAGTGCAGGTTAATGACAGAGATAACCTATTCATAACCTCTTGGTCTTCTTTTTCTGTCACTTCTCACATTCACCAAGTTAATCCAGAGCTGGGAGAAAAGATAAATACAGGCAACTATACAGTTAACTGCTCCAAGTAGTCCCAAACAGAACAAGAGAAACAGATGAGCCAAGAACATCATGTACCATGGAAAAGCTAACTTATGGCAAAGCCTGTAATTCACTCTAGAAGGCAACATTGGACTCTTCATGTGCTCTAAACCCTGAGGCACCTAGGAAGCTCTTTTTCTTGTATCAGTATCTGATATAAAACAATCAGTAGCAGAAGAGAACAGTAAAGAGGTTGACAGTTCCTTGTGGGTTTATTTGACTGCATCGAAAGCACAGTAATAGATCCATGGTTGAAGGTTCAGTAAACCATGTTACCAGCAGAGCTTACACTGTGCCGGGTCCTCCATCTTCCAGAGATGGGGATCTATCACTACTCACATGGCATTCGACTCCTGTTGACCCACATGATGAAGGCACTTACTAATCAGGCTGAAATGCTTTCAGGATTTCTAGCATTTGACACTTGTTTTTGTAGATAAGCATTCCTACCTATCAGATGTCTTTTATAATCCACAGCATTTCTTCTTCCCTTGTCGTTGCTTTTACAGGTGCCTTGAGATTTATTGCTGAAAATCTAAGTTACCAATTAAGACAATTTTTCACTTTTAGGATATAGCTTATATCTTGCTCTGAGAGAAGTCTCACAGATTCACATGCTGATTAAGTAAAGCTCTGAAGTAAGGAGGTATCTACTCTAGATCTTGCATACTCAAGAATATCCAGTGTTTACCTAGAACAGTATCAAACACTGTTTTCTTTCCTAACAGTATGAGTCCATTTGCTAGAGAAAGAACCATCAGATTTGTGAATTTTGCTTCTTTTCTTCCCTAACGCAAATATAGATTTTAGGTATTGATTGATCTTTGCCTTCCTCCCCAGCTTCAGCTATGTTGTCTTGGCATAATCACAGGAACAAGACAGACTGAAACAAATAGAGAATTAGAATAAGGGCAGCCCAGGTCACTAACACAGCTTTTGGCACTGGGACTCCCATTTAAATTCAGTTCATTGCAGTAATGCACAACTATATATACCTGCCATTTACCACACTTAGAAATGGATCTGACAGCTGTTCCAACTTAGTAGCTCTACACTAATGCTCAACCCTTCCCAGTAGAAGCTCCCGCCACTTGTGTAACTGGTCCCTGTGGGCTGCCTCAGTAGGAAGCTGGATGACCAGCTGAGCCGTGACACCAGAGCAGTTCAACCTATAAACGACAGATAAGGTACAAAAGGCAGAAGGGTCTGCTTTACTACTGCCAATGTAAATTTATTTGGTAGGAGAGTGACAACCTCCAGTACATCAGCTTTCATCAGTTCTAAGAGGGTTTTGTTTGGTTTTGGGGTTGGTTTGTTTGTCTCAAGGAGCAGCCAAGTGACATTAGGAATCTTGACAGCCTAATGAGCCAGAGACTTAATCTTGCTGACGGAAATGCCCTATTCTAAAAGAAGTCTGCCTTGCTGTTTGGGGAAACCCCAAAAAGCACCAGAGAATATTTGTTTTCATATGGCTTTAAGAAGAATCAGAGCTCCCAGAGCTGCTCAGAGACAGGACAGTGGACTGCGACTTTGCCTGCAGATGGGGTTAAAGGACGACTTCCAGTAGCAGTAAAAGATTTCTATATCTCTAGGCTAGAGCTAACCTTACCTTAAGCCACTGGCCTTACATTCCAATTCCTGCCCATAGTACTCCTGACTCCACAAGAGCTCAAGCTGCTTTGAAATGTGTAAAGACAGTAAATTGGATTCTTACCTGCAGGAACCAACCTAAGAGCACTGATACGTGAACTAGGCTAACAACAGGACCTGTGAAGCTCTGCTCCAGCAGAGTTCCCACATTTTTTACACTGTGTTAGCTTTCCTAGGTTCCTCACTTGTAATGGCTTCTTATACTTGCTGAGGTAAAGGAGAGCATGTTGTGGAGCAGTTTTCCTAGCTCATGCATGACTAGTGTAAGTGAGAACTCCCATGTTGCCCTGGATGAATCAGTTCAAGTCAGCCCACTGGGCAACAGATGCTGGTGGGATGACTGCCATAGCTGGAGACAGCAATGCTCTGTGTACAACCAAGCTCTTAAAGCATCTTGTGCATAAGCATAGAGTAGTCACCTAAAGAACTGCTGTGCTGAAGAAGATCAGCAGTAACATGGACAGGTAGCCAGCTTGTAACCCTGACAACACCAAAACAGGCTGTTCCCCTGATGGATAGCACATCTCCAGGCTGTTGCTAAGACAACAGAAATCCATTTATTATGCATAAATGGGCATACTTCATCACTGGGCTTATTAACCAAGGCCATGCCACTTACTCTTTAGCTCCTTAAGTGGTTTAGACCAGTTGCCACAATTTGATTCCTTCTTCTTGAAGGAACAGATTCAATTGCAACTCAGTGTATTAATTTTTTAATCTTTTCTTCCTCCAATTGACACAAGATACAATTGATACAAGAAAGAATGGATGTCTAGTTGCTTTCCATCATTTTCTCACAAGCTTGCACCAGGCATTGACTACATCACAGTGCTCTGCATCACCAAACTGTTTTTCTTTCCCTTCTGCTTCTGAGCCTAAGCAGGGCAAGGCAGCAGCCTCCTCCATGACTGGCCCGCCTGAGATCAGTCTGTTGTCACTCAAACTAAATTGATGCAGCCTAGGAGGAAAACAGAAGCAGAAATAAAGCTTACTTTTCCTCACCTGCACACACTGCCAGGCTGCTCAGCCTGATTTATTTTAAAACTCCAATGCACTGCCATTAGATTTCCCATAAAATATTATTTTTAAAGGGTTTGGGTTTTGTTTTTTGGTTTGTTTGGTTTGGTTTTTTTAAAAAAGTCAAGGGCATTTGCATTGGAAAATGTTGCATCCAAGAAAAGCAAAGTAGCCTGGATAGCCCTCTCACATGTTGGTCTCAGGACTTTGCTGACATCCCATAGGAGCTGCTTTCTCTGCCTCCTGTCTTATTCACAGCAATGGGCCATCTGGTCTCTCTGGCCTCTAGGCAAGAGTCTTCCAAGAGAGTTTTTGGACCCATAGTAACAAGTATCATAGTATGACACTACAGTTACAGATGTTGCAGTAGGACATCACTTTACCTCTGTGATTACAAACCCCAGACCTACTATGCAGCATAAGCATAATTTAACACTCTAAACCCAGTCCTACCAGAAAAACCCAAAACAAAGTACCTGAACAAAAACCACACATGTGCACACACACAGAACAAACCCAAACAGAAACAAACAAAAACAACAAAACAATTAAAAATGGTAAAGAATGCCAACTAAAAGCTCCAGGAAGGCACAGAAAACAAGCATCTGAGGTCTGCCTGATCCTTCACACTACTGCCTGTGACTAGCACCATGTTCAGCTACTCTTAAAAACAAAAACAGTTCTGCACTTATGTAGGACATGTTATAGTACTGTGGGGAACCCATCACCAGACACCAGGCATCTGCTATCTCACCATTCTGTTTTGTTATCCATTATGCTGTACTTCATATGGTTTGAAGACGGCAGAATGAATAAGGCACTGGAAAAATAAAGAGACAGAGATAAATAAGGCTAATATCTTTTTCTGTCAGGTTTTTAAGGAGTTACCTTTGATCTTACCCTCAACAACAAGCCAGTGAAGAAAATAAAATACCCCAGATCTTCCTTAGACACAGCTTGTTCATGGAAAAGGGAATTCTTACGAGCTTTGAGAGTGGCCACAGAGGAAGTAAAAATGTGATACACCTACTGAGCCCTTTCAAGAACATGGCAAACTTTTGAGTGAACATTGTGTTGCGAAGAACTGAAGTGATTCAGATTTGGCAAATAGTTTTGGCCAGAGATGATTGGCAAATATTTTAAGGAATAGTCAAAACATCTCATTTAATGTGTTTTAAAAAGTGATGATTTTGTTTCATAACAACCTTATATATACAATGGCATGGCTTTGCAAATGAAGATTTGGGAAGGGCTTTACCCACACTTACTACAAGCACGATGACCAAGGGCATGTGGGATATGCAAATCTGGCAGGAAAAAGGCAGCTTAGGCGATCAGGAAGTGTCTGATCAGGACTGTCATCTCCTGGGCAAGCTCGAGTGCCTCGTGCGCTGGTCTGCCCACATGCAGGGTTGTATCTGCAGCTTCCCATGCACCTTCTCACCTACCGTTTTGACCCTCACCTGTCCATACACACAGGTGAGAGTGAGCCCTGACAGCCTAAGCAGTGAGGTGAGGGCAGCATGTGCAGAACTGGCCCTATCTGAGGCTTAACTGCCATGGCCTAGCAAGCTGGGATGGTGACAGCAAAGTCCTCAGGTCGTAGGTTTTGTAAGAGTGTCCTTCTCTTCGATGGAAGACCTCACAAGGTTAGATGAGCTCCATCAGCCTGGGTTTGAAGACAGAGTTTTCCTTCTCCTATGAGGAAGGTCTGACTTTGCTAACAAAGACACAGGAAGGGCTTTAACCCACACATTCTGAACAAGACTGTCATTTCCTGGGTCAATCTCAAGCGACCGATGACACAACAGCACAACATCAAGTGTCAAGGCAGGATTCTGACATAGAGGCATTCAGTCATAGGCCCGCAGATGGGAGACTCGCACCAGTGGCTCCTCAGCCAAGCGCATGCACCAGGGGTCTGAACCTGCAGTTCCTCTCATACTGAGCAGGATTATTATTGCAGCAACACAGCATCACTAGGGTAAAACTAACCTGCCTCATGATGGTCTATATATATGTCATATATACATATATATGTTATATATATGCTATAGATATATAAAAAGTTGTTCTGAAATATAATATATATCTAATGATATAATATATGTTAGGAGTTGCCAGAGTTTTATTAAAAAATGCCAAATGCAGTATTTCACATTTTGCTCTTCTTTTGTTAAATAAATTCTCTTTGGACAACATATGAAGGATGAAAAAGGAAGAAGAGATCCTAGTGACTATCACTTAATTTTTTGAGGCCACAAGTTGCTTTATTGACTTAGAGCATTTCTTCAGCTCATTGCAGCAAGAAACTACACAGCTATCAACCTACTTGATGAAAAAGTCCTCTTGCTTTCCATGTGGCTTCCTCCAAGTAGAGTCTGTGATGCTGCACATCTCCACATATAGCAGCTCACAAACAAGTAATGAGTAGTGCAGAGATGAGATAACACCTCCAATAGCATTTCTCACTCTTCTAAGTCAGCTGAGAGCTGAGACCTCTACTAACAGTAATCACGAACATGTTGACATTTTCCTGAGTAACTAGACTTATTCTTTTCTCCAGAGAGAGAATAAAATGTTCCATGACTTAGGGCTTAAAACAAACATGCCACAAAATGAAGTGCTTTGCTTGCAATCCCATTGCTTTTTCTAAAACAGACTCAAAGGCCCCTTTTTTGCTCAAGGTAGATGTACAAAGCATCTCTATTCCTTCAGTCCCAAAGCATTTAATCATAGTGGCCATGTCTCTCTCTTTTCCACTTGCCTAGGAAGCCAAGAATGGATGATAGGATGGTAAATCTGCCGGCTTTCAATGGTACAAAGAGGTTATCACCTCCAAATCATACATGAGAAATGGATTTCAGTAAAATACTGAAAATAACAGAGCTGAAAAGTGCAAAAGGAAAGGCAGCTCTCACCTCTGCAATATGATTTTGCATCACAGAATTTGGCGTAAGGCACTAAAGTTTTATGCATTTATTCTATCGCCACACAGACCCTTTCTGCCTTTCCTCACAGATAGCTGATGTGTCCTCTTCATGCAGGTGCTCTCACAAGCCTTTTCTCAGAGCACATAAACAAAACCCAGTTTTAACCCCATCCCTGCAGAATCACACATACAGGTTCCCACACCACAACTTTTCATCCAGCTCATCTTGACCCAGTAACCTCCCACCAGCCTTCATTCCCTGAACCCAGCTCTATGCAGAAGCAACTGTAACGTGACAGACATTCGTAAAGCCAGGTGGAAACAACCTCACCAGAACCCCTCTCCCTACCTAAGCCACTCTCAGGCTGTGGCCATCTCTGATCAGTTTATGCTGGGAAACCACAAGGTGATTGGCCGCACAGAACATGGTCACTGCTTCTTGGTGGTACAACTGAAACCACGGAGAAAAGTCATTACAAACTGTTATGGTTTGTAAGACCACCTTCCTGCTTCTCTCCCTCCCCAGAAATGCTACCTCCTGTGCACATGCAGCTTCCCAGGATGCTCTGTTCCACTGCATCAATAAAAAGCAGGAGTGAGATTCATGTCCTGGAACTCTTAGAAAGTACATGCATGCCTATAGACTTTTACATCCTCAGCCCAATGTACCAACCCTACCTCAAAACAGGCTGCTTGCCCTAAGACCACAAAATGGAGCAAGAAAGACCCTAGTCAGACACCTACAGGGACATTCTTTGCCATCAGCCATTTAGCTGGCAAATTATATAAATTATATGAAGAACTGAAATAATATGGAAGGACCATTATGAATAATTACATTTTGGCTACCTGTCCTGGGTTCAGCAGTAGCAGTCACTTTTTCTCCCTCTTAGTAGCTGGTGCAGCACTGTGGTTATGACTTTTGGCCTGGGAACAGAACTGATAACAGCAATGTTTTTAGTTACTGCTCAAATGTTTAGTCTGACCAAGGACCTTCTGAGCCTCATGCTCTGCCAGGGAGGAGGGGAGGCCAGGAGGAAGCAGGGACAGGACACCTGACCCAAACTGACCAAAGAGGTATTCCATACCATAGCACGTCATGCCCAGGATGTAACTGAGAGTTACCCGGAAGGGCTGGGGCACTGCAGGGTTGGACTAGGTATCTGTCGGTGCTTNGACCCAAACCAACCAAAGAGGTATTCCATACCATAGCACGTCATGCCCAGGATGTAACTGAGAGTTACCCGGAAGGGCTGGGGCACTGCAGGGTTGGACTAGGTATCTGTCGGTGCTTGGTCGGGTGTGGTGGGGCGAGTTATCTGTCAGTGGGTGGTGAGGTGCTGTATTCTCTTCCCTTGTTATTTCCTTTATCATTATTACTATTGGTGGCAGCAGCAGTGATTTGTGTTATACCTTAGTTACTGGGCTGCAGAT
>NDXB01016233.1:131584-173410 GCA_002631895.1 Agapornis roseicollis
TGCATCCCTTCAATTCTCCTCCCCATCCCTCCGGGAGCGGGGAGGAAGGAGGGGAGGGCAAGAAAGGGGGGGGGGGGGGTGAGAGAGAGACTTCATGGCTGACTGGTTTTAAACCATGGCACTACCTCTCTGAACTTAGATGTCACAGGGAAAAACCTCAGTTAGTGCATCTATGGTGACCTGAATCTTGTTTCCCTCTCATTCACTTCAGAGAGGTTGACAAGAAATGTCAGTGGAATCAATGAAATAACAGTGGGACAAGGATGAGAAAGAAACTCACCCCTCTCATCCAAACAGACCCTGTAACATTGCTCCCTGTCTCCCTGCTGCCTAGGGCTCTCATTCTTCTCTGCAGCCCTTCTCAGGGGCTCATTTTCCTCAGCATAAACAGTAAGCAAAATACCAGTAGATCAAAATGACAGGTTTGAATGCTTTTGAGTTGCAAAGACAGTGGAAATTCAGAACAACCGTATCTGTAACAGGAGAGGGAGAGCAGCGATATGAATATCTTTGCTTTTAATTTGATAGCATAAATGTCCTATGCAATAAGCTGAAAATATTTTGAGAGCCCCCAGCTTGAATCTCCGCCAAGTGAACTATTTTTAGTGGAATGTGTTTAGCTTGCTTGTTAAAGATTTAAACTAGGCAATAATTGCAGTTACCCTTCTGTCTGATATAAGTGTGCAACATTTATTAATGTACAATGATTAAGTCAACTATTCCAAAGTAAGCCACAAGGACTTAAAGCAATGAGGACACAGGATGATATCCTGGCTGAAAGTCAGCCCTGTGACCTAAAGTATGATCTGATCCATGATAAATAGCTTATTAAGGCAGACTGGAGGGAATAGAGCTGCAAGTTATGAAGGAGAATTTGATTTATCCCTCTAAGGCAAAGTGAGAACTGACTGATCAGGGCAAACTCTGTCATAGATTTTATAGATCCAGTTATTTCATTCAGGTCTCTGAACAGCTCTTGTCTTAGGGTAAGTCCATGTGAGAGCTGGATTCAGATCAGGAAAGAGGCTCATCTATGATCAAATCCTGATCCATATTATTATTCTGTGTTCACACACCTTAAATCTGAGTTCAGTATCCTGCATACTCACTCTTTAAAATGTCCTGATTGAGCAGCAAAGTTCTCCTGCCCTGTCTCTTTTGCAAGTGTTCATGTGTGTACAAGTTCTTTAGTAACAGATAAAACAAGATATAATTACCCTGCAACCTGGGGGTGAGGGAATTTGGTTTTGATGATGACATTCTGAATGTCCAGTGATTTTTGCTGAATTGTTTTATGCTGAAGAAACTAAGTCTACAAATTGATCTATCTGCTTCAGCTATTTGTGAAAAACACCCCATTAAGAAGCACTCTTTACCTAAAGAAGCCTGGTACATATCCAGTGGGCAAAAGGATAAATGGCTATAATCTTTGAATACACAAGTCTACACAGAGTAGGTATTTCATAGCTGAACAAAGCCCATAATTGAACTTCTGCCCTAGGGGTAAGTTTTCCTGCAGCGTAAGTGCTTCCAGAAGCCATAAAGAGGTCATGTTCCTTGTCAGGAAAACAGAGCTTTACATCCAGTCCATTGTTATCCCCAGCTGTCTTTTTCCCCCTCCCATTGAGGCTAGTTTTCCAACAGTCATTCAAGCAAATGTGCTCATTTCCCAGTTCCCCCGCAATTCCCCACCACAGTATACCAAAGTGCAGATTTTGCATGGCTACATTCCAAACTCTGTGGTGTTAAAAATCATAGCAGCAATGGAAAAGCATATAGCCTCAATAAACATAATGTAAGACTTGAACTAGAGGTGACTCAGTGGTAGTCAAACAGATGCTATATGAAAATAGAATGGTTTCTATGTACTGAAAGGTTAACCCGTAGAGTTAGTACCCACTCACTAGGTTTTCATGGATTGCAAAGCAGCAAAAATTACTCAGTCTGAATTAAACTGGTGACCTCATGCCAGTTCACCGATTCTGGGTGTTCATCTCTGAACACAGTAACCATGAACAGCAAGTCCCTTCTCCTATAATTCCTTCGGACTTCATCTTTGGTGTCAATCACATGAAAAAAGGCAACAACCATGTCCATCCAGTACTGAATCAGGACATCTCAACAATGGCTGAAAAAGGAAAGTCCAGACCACAACCTACTGCAGAAAAAACTAAAATGTTGCAAGGAAAACAGTGGACATAACAAAAGGACAACACAATCCCTTTATCTTCCTCAAAGTATTAATGAGAAACTCTTGTACACGCATTTGTGACACCTGCCCCTTGTTACCAAGCACTAGCTATTACTTGCTGGGTTACCAGACCTGTTGGTTGAAAAACAGCTTGGGAGACTTCACAGTTCAGTCTGACAAGCAGCTGACCATTAAACACTCAGACCCAAAGGGAAGGATTTTATACCAACTTACTCAATTTTACCAATAATAGCTCTGGGAGAGACAGCTTCAAGCTGCTTTAGTTGCAGTTTTCAGACTGTCTTTCAATACAGATCCAGTCCTACCTAAACAGTCCTTATCAATCCCTCTTCCCTCAGAAAACAACCCATTTTTGAGTTGAAAAAAGATAAGTTGATCTTTGTAATAAGAAGGTGTTGGACATTTACAACAACCCACTCCTAATCTCTATGGTGTCTATTCTGTGAATTCCCCCAGCAGGGAAACCCACACTATTCTGTGGGCTTCCTGTCGAATGTTGTCACTGCCTGATGACAAAAAATCAAATGTATGCATAATCTTAAAGGTCTGGAGCTAGATATTTAGAGCTCAGTCAGCACCTGGGCCTCATAAGGTTGTATTTTCTCCAGAAAAAATCACTAGTTGTTTAGAAGATCTGAAAACTACTCTTTCAACTGTTAGTTCATAAACAAAAAAAGAGAGGGGACATGCACCATCATCAAAACATTCCTCATCTGAACATGCCTCTCCTAAGCTTCTGTTGGACCAGAAAGGAAACACATTGTGCCAAGCCTTCTTCTCTTTGGGCGCTTATGCCAAGGCTAGGATTTTGATCTGATGTGTTAGCACAGATAATTCCCACTCACATTCCCCTCTTGCAAGAGGAGGGCAAGGAAGGCCACTTGCTACGCTGTGAACTTTCCAGGAAACATTGCCAAGCAGCATGTCCCTGTGCCCCTCGCTGTGTTGAAACTTCACCAGTTCAGACGATTTCTTACTCCTGTTGCTGCAATTAACCTTCAGAGAAAATTCTTAACTACAATCTTATACCTATGAGGAGCTGATGCAAATGATTAGCCTAGAAACAGTGTCCTTATTGCAGTCTGACAGTTGTTTCTCCTCCCTGGATGATATCCTGGCCCCCTCCCCACAGCCTGGGAGTCCTTGCTCACTTAAAATTAAAGGACAATTATCTCCAATGAGACGTGATCAAATCTTCTTTATTAATTGGGACACTGGAAATTAAAAAGTCCTCCCCTCACCCAGTGCTGCTCCTGAGAGATCCTGCAGAAAATCAGGCACAGTTTTACCTGTAATCTGTCCCAGTATGCTAAACGTTTCAAAGAAAAAAGCATGGATCAGCATTACCTCTGACAGCCAGAATATGATATACTTGGATGAGTTTAGGGGGAAGGGGAGGGAGGGATCAGCCTCCCTGGGATCTGTGCTTGGCCCCTCTTCATACAACACCTGCCTCCAAGCACAGACTCCCACCCGACCCCACTCTTCCACACAGCACTCACTCCACTCACCCCACCCCCAAATCAGTACTGTTTTGTACTCACCATGTCATAAACATTCAGAATCACTGGTTCATTTGCCATTGTTGATTGCAGTAGAGGCTGGATTAAAACCTTTCAGTCTTGCCAGATGTGTGTTGCTGCCCCCAGGGTATGCTTTTACCCTGAGCCAGATAGAAGGAAATGCCTCATCCTGCAGTCTCTGAAGGAAGGAGCATGGAGGGAGGATGAAAGGAGAGAATTCTTGCGGTTGAGGGGATAAAGTTGGTTTCAGGGAAGGTGGAAGGCTTGGGCTGGGTTTACTGGTTGCATAGGGTTTTTCTGACCCCTCCACAGCACGACAGATGCGAGGTTTCTTTCTAACTCTGTAGTGCAGGGTCTGTAGACTCACATACCACTGTAACCAGGCACCGTCCACACTTGTAAATCCCGATCCACAGGAGACAAACAGACTCTGAGCCCAAAGATAAGCCCTCTTCTGGCACCGTGAGAGAGGTGGGTGGTCGCAATGAACCTGTGCGCTAAGGCACGGAGCAGCTCCGGGGCAGGGCACTGATCGACAGACCGACCGCCAGCAGCGCTCCCTAGCCCGCCGGGAGCTGTCCGCGGTGCTGGGGCTCGCTCCGAGCTCAGGCGCTCCGAGGAGGGCTCTCCGCCTCTGGCAGGACATGGCGAAGAGGCTGTGCCAGAGGGGCTCCAGCACCAGGCTCGGCGGTGGGAGGAGGAAGAGGAGGGGGTTGGCTGCCCCCGGGGTAAAGGGGGGATGCTGCAACCCCCATCCTGCCGCAACCGTGCAGGCAGACCCGGCGTCGGCGCCGAAGTTAGTGGGCAGTTCTCCGCAGGAGATAACGCGGGATTACCCGGCGCCGAGCCCGGAGGGAGGAAGATGAGGAGCAGGTGCCGCTTCCAGGCACGGTGCGGGGCCGCGGCAGGGCACCCCCAGCTGTGCGCGCTGTGCTCTCAGCCAGGGTCAGTCCTTATTTCGGGATCAGCTCGTCCCCAGCCGGGCAACCCCTACTGACTGACAGCCGGGGAAACCCACCCCGTCCTCTACTGGCTGGATGCATCTCTGCATGGCACACGGTGGGAGGGCGGGGAAGGGACGGGGCGAAGAGACTGGGCAGAGCGAGTAGTTTCACTTCAGGCAGTGGCAGGGTCTGGAGTTTCTTCTGTCCTGGAGCTACTTTATGCTCGTGTTAGGTCCTGGCAGCTCTGCAATGTCTTGCCTCTGACCTGGATGCGAGGGTCATTTACAAAATCCACTGCGGTAAATGCATCTTCCCTGGGCTCCTCCTCTCTCTTTAAAGGGAAAGAAGAGTCTGTTGTGGTGCTGAAAAAGGGTGCAGTTGAGAGCGAAAAGAAGAGGGTTCCTGCACCCGGAAATTTGCAGTGGCGGGGGAATTCACATGTTGACCTTAAGCGTTCTGACACCACAGACTTTCTGAAGCAGCTCCCCCTACTCCCCCCAAAAGAGGCAGGGATGACCTCATCTGAGCTGGAGGCGTATCTAAGGCTTTCTGCCAGCTCACAGCCAACCAGATCTCAATGAAAATTGCAGGGAGCCCGTTACATCATCGAAGCCCAGAATGCCCCAGCCGTTCCCGACACTGTCTTTAGCCACATGGGAACCATCCTGTCCGAGAGACAGGCTCACCTCCCTTTGTCGGGAACGGAAGAACAAGACCATAGAGCTGCAGCCTTGTAAATACTTGTTACACAGTGTGTAGGAGGATTTGTGGTGAAGGCAGGCAGCACGAAAGGAGAGCAAGTCCATATCCTGCATAGCTAAATGTCAGCCCAGAAGAGTCAGATATAAAACTTTTCCTCCAGCCAGTGCTCTAGGAGACCCAGAACTGCTTTGCCCTAACAGTATGCATTTGCATTTTGAAAGAGCAAAGCCATGGCTCGAGCCTGGCCATGATGGCATGCAATGCAGCAGAGACTCCACCACAGTAATTTCTAATGGGTCCAAGAGTGCGCTAGGCAATTCCATACACGGCACTGGGGATGGGGCCAGCACCCCAACCACCCTATAACCCATCAACTCCAACTTCTCTGTTAGGTGCCATAAACCATCTGACTCGGCAACCTGGGCCTGCAGGAGCAGTTCATGCAGGTCAGAAAAGTGCCTCCTCCTCCCCACTACCAGACTCCAGAGAACAGACTGAGCCCCATTGGCATTTTAAAGACCATGAAACAACGAAAAGCTCCCTCTGCAAGGGGTTAAGTGCCATCACTTATGCCCAAACTTGTAAAACAAACCTCCTCCTGAATCACACAGGGCTTGTGCCAAACTTTCAAAGATCCTGAGGTTGTCACTTTGGGCACATGTCTTGCTCTGGTGATGGTGATGTTTTAAGGAGACGTGAAAGAGAGGGAATAGCTGATATTAGAGACCAATTGATATAACTGGAAAAGTGGCACACAAGCTCTTCCCACACTTGTCCACATGGTTACTTGCTAAATTAACTGCAATGTCTGCTGTGCCTAGAGTTCACCAAAATAAATTAAGAGACTTAAACCAGATCCACACTCCAGAGACAAATATCTATAAATACCTAGGGTTGGGAGAGGTGACAGGCAGCAACAGTCTTAGATGTTTGATCCTGTAAGCATTTCTGAAATAATTACTGTGGGGAGGGGAAGCTATAAATTAAGGGAATTCCACTTCTAAATTTTCAATATACAAGCAAGGGAAAAAAAAAATTAAAACCAAAGCTTGTCTTTAAATTCACCTTCTTGCTTTAAGAGATCAAAGCCAGTCTAAATGTGCAACTGTTATTTAAAGGACTTCTGCTGTAGGACAGACAGCAAATGTCACTTGCACATTAAGACCTGGATTCACTCCCCCCGACTTGAAATGTAACTGCAAGAGCTACATTATGAATACCATTGCTCTAGGTTCCCTTTTCTTCCCCTTCATAGAAGGGAGTTGCTCCACATGGTAACTTAGCCTCATCAGTGATCCTTTGAAAGTTCCTTTTTCTACCCCATTCTATTCTAGGTGACTTATTCTAACTCCAGATAGAAGGGATCAGTTTGAATACAAATGTCCTAACGTTAATACAAGCTGTTTAACAATCCCATAAACTCTTTACAAGGCTTGCCTTGGGCTGTGTTGAAGTGTTTCATCAGCAGCTCAGACTGATACCAGCCAAGAAACTGAACTGTTTTATTTCAGGTGTGTGGGTATAAACCTGCAGATAGTCCTGCTGCCAACAGGCACCAGAGCCCAAGTCTTGCCCTGTAAGAGAATCAACATTTAAATAAATTGCAAATACAGAGGAAAAAGATTCTTCTTACTACTTGCTAGAGCAGCTGGAACTGTGGGATCTTTGAATTCTTCCTTTAACCACTTATGCTACTTTTAGGACAGAGCAGAAACACACATTTTTCCTATACATATGCTTAAAGTTGGACAACACCTCAATTCACATTTAAGCAATTTGTTGCAAGGCCTGTTTCTCAGATTCTTCACATCCCTAACACTCCCTTCCAAGGGATTAATATATACAGTTTAATTGTGGTCATCCACACTCACTATTCATGGCCAAAGTAAGTGTGCATCTTGAAGGATCACTGTTTAAAGTAGACAATGTGGACTTAAGTGTCTTCTTACATTAAAAAAGAGGTGAAAAGGGTTAAAAAGAAAATAATGCCACTATCCAACATGGCCCAGAAAAGCCAACTGTATCCTGGGCTGCATCAAAAGGAGCATGACCAGCAGGTTGAAGGAGGTGATCCTGCCCCTCTACTCTGCTCCTGTGAGACCTCACCTGGAGCATTGTGTGCAGTTCTGGTGTCCTCAACATAAAAAGGACATGGAGCTGTTGGAACAAGTCCAGAGGAGGCCACGAGGATGATCAGGGGACTGGAGCATCTCCCATACGAAGACAGGCTGGGAAAGTTGGGGCTGTTTAGCCTGGAGAAGAGAAGGCTGCGTGGAGACCTCATAGCAGCCTTCCAGTATCTGAAGGGGACCTATAGAGATGCTGGGGAGGGACTCTTCATTAGGGGCTGTAGTGACAGGACAAGGAGTAACAGGTGCAAACTTAAACAGGGGAGGTTTAGATTGGATATAAGGAAGAAATTCTTTCTTGTTAGGGTGGTGAGGCACTGGAATGGGTTGCCCAAGGAAGCTGTGAGTGCTCCATCCCTGGCAGGTTGGATGAAGCCTTGGGTGGCAGGGTTTAGTGTGAGGTGTCCCTGCTTATGGCAGGGGGGTTGGAACTAGATGATCTTAAGGTCCTTTCCAACCCTAACTATTCTATGATTCTATGGTTCTATGGTACAGCCTTCAGTAGTTACCTGGCACATTTTTCAAGAACATAACTGAGAGCTTCAGTCACCTCCTCCAGGTCCCAGCCACAAAAGTGACAGTGCTGGGCACTGTGAACAGTGCTGTGACATTTCACCAGGGACAAGAACAAAAGAACAGCAGTACAAGAAAGAACTAATGGTTGTATTAGAGGTGACAGTGATATCTGAGGGTCTGCTTGTGTTAGCATTCAGAAATTGTAGTTTAAATTAACATTTTTTTTCTTAAATTACCCTCATGTACTTTCAAAGGCTCCTTAGCAAACTACTAGGGGCTTTTAAGCATGTTTCACAGTGGGGCTGCCCAGTTTGAACCTCAGGATACTTAATGGTCTTGTCTCTACATCAGCTACATCACTGCTGGCTGTCTATTATACTTTTTCACTTCTCATTTTGGATTACATATAATGCTTTTGCCCATGTCAAGTTGTCATTATTATTCCATTATGAGTACATCAGTCAAGACTATCCTTTTTAAAGGAAGTATAAAATAGTCTTCTAAACACTAGAAATAGTAATTTTTTCAGGTCCCTGAGAATAGTGAAGATTATTCAAGAACATAAAGAGCCTTTTCTTTCATCTGCAACAATAAATCACCTCCTGGGTAGGTGCTGGAGCTTTGTAGCCTTACTCCAGGCCTGTCAGAGGAGATACTTAAATTGAAACCTGAGCTCTCTCAGTCCTACAGATTTAAAGCTCACCCATCAAGGAAAGCACACAAACCTTCAAATTACAGAGCTCGTGTAGGCACCTTACATCTTTCCATCACACAACAAAAGATGACTTGGGCTCCATTCCCAAAGCAATTTATGTATTTTACACTGGAGAAAGACAATCCACAGAAAAGAAGACGGAAGTTCCAGTACTTGCTCTTGGACATGTTCCGTAGCTACTAAGCTGCACTGTTTCAACACCTTCAAACTGCCTATTGATGAGAGTCCAGCCATTAGATGCCCAGGTATTACATGTCTCTTTTTCAGTCTACCTGAGTATCGTATTCTGCAGCAACATCATAGCTGCATTTCAGTCATTCTAGAAAAGTTAGTAAAGGCAGTGGTACAGGATATTGGTCAAAGAGATACATAAAGGCATCCCAACTTATTCACAGAATTTAGGTATCCTTTATTATCCCTTATCCCTGGCTGATTTTGGGATGCTGTTCCCACACTGCACCCTTGCTAATGTCTCATTCTCTTCCTCCAATTCCAGGACAACAGTTCCCCATTAAACGCAGTCAGATGGCTATCCTGTGGTAGCTACTCTCCAAACCCAAATACACCAACACCCAGTAAAGAATCAGGGAAGAAAGAGGAATGAGACAGCAGCAGTCCTGGCTCCACATGGCACTCATGGGCAGTGTAGGCAGTAGAGCCTTGGCTCCCCTTTTAAAGGGCTGTTTTTTCCCTTCAGCAGCCTGCCCTGGAAACCACCCATGGACAGAAGCCAATTTTGTATGACTTCTTCAGGTAGCAGAGATGCTAATATCAGCATCTCAACAGAAATCCATTTGCTGCTTTCGTTTTCCCACAGACTTTTAACTCATGAATGCTATAAAATGCCACAAAACACTAGTAGTATGCCACTGATTTCACCACAGAGATGGCAACTCCTGATAGGACTTCTATCAATAGTCTCTGAATCATTTCAAGATGAATCAGACTGCTAAAATATTTAATAGTCACACATCAGCTTGGCTGCTTCCTTACCAAGCTCAGACCTTACAAATTATGAGTAATATTGGCATTGAACAAGGAGCTCACATTTGGAAGAAAAATAATCTCTCTCTCCTGCCACCCCACTGGTTAATAGCAGGGCAATGATTTTCAGACAGCTGATGAAAATCTTCTGATAAGACTGAATTATTGCATCTTGAAACAAAGGGGAAAAAGATCATTTACATGAACGTTTTCCAAGTACTTTTCATCTCCCTAAATATTCATACCCTACTTCCTGCTCTCCAAAGCATGAGGAGGCTAGGTGGCACTGCAGGCTAATGGTCTAGCTTATGATTATAGAAACTAATTAAGCGCATTTGGTCATCCTATCAACAAGCTCCATGGCTAATACAGATTTCTTTAACTTTCAAACACTGAAAAATTGAAGGCAACAGGCCGAAGTACATCATTTTGCAAGGTCAATCCTGGACTGAATAACCAATAGAAGCCCTCTTTTCCTGATGTACTGCTCATCCTCATAACTTTGCTTAGAGTAATGGAGTAAATATACAAAATGTCAATATTATTTCAGACGCATATCAGAGTTTGCCTGTTCTACCAGTTCCTCACTGTAAGTGTCATGAACAGTAAAGCACACACATTCCCACCTATAGAGCCATAACCCAGCTTAACAGTGATATCTGCTTCTTTCTAGTTACAGCTCTGAAATAATAATAAAAATAGAATAAATAAAAAGGCATCATTTTTCCTGCCTGCGTACTCTGTCTAAGCAGTATTCCAGAATCAGAGGCCTACCTATTTTCCTATTAGGAAAAAAAGAGATTGTATCAGTGAAGGTGTTACGCAGATACAACCCTGCTGGCTCACAAAAAGATACACATGGTCCTGTTTCCACCAACAAAGCAAAAACCCCTAGCAGACTTTCTCACCCAGTGAACTCTGTGCTTGCTCCATCAGCATCATTCCTGACATCTCTCTCACTCTGATACCCTTCCATGCACACACACACATGCATCTTTGGTACTCTGCATTCTCAAATGCTCCCAGACCACATGCTTTAGCCTTGCTCGGGCCCCACCTTGGAGTCTACTGCTTGTTGATCTCTCCCATTGTCTCCAGTTATTTTATTCCACAAAGAGATTTCATTGATCTTTCTGTGTGTCTTGAACACATTGCCTGCCTTGCCCTTACGTACATCATTGCATGGCAGGAAACAAAGTCACCTTCTGTAAGAACAATATTCTTACGTAAAAATAACTAGAAGGAAGGCTCTCCAGCTCTGAATTGGGTGAAGATGTTAGTTTGAAGGACAGGTGTTTCTAGACTAAAAGATCTTGCATGATTATAACTAAGAAAATTACTCCTTATTGAAAAGCAAAATGCACCTTTAGGAGTATTCTAAGAGAGGCAGGGTAACACAGCACTTGGAACAACAATAGACTGAGATAGCAAAATCTTCCACAAATGTGTCTTCTCAGGTTTGACACTCCTATTTGTATAATGTGTGTGCTGGCTTGCACACACTGACCTGCTAGTGCCTGGAACACAACTCAAGTGCAAACCAAGAGAGACTCTGCAATTAATGTATTTATACTGAGGGAAACATTGCTATCTGGGAAAGAAAGCAGACAGTTCTGCCAGTGCCAAAGCATCAGAGTTCATGTTCTGCTGTAACACAAGGGCACATGCCTAACATTTAAAGCACTATTCAGTGACTAAGCCAAGGGTACAGCATAAATAGGAAGGGGGAAAAAAAAGGAAAGAAATATAATTAAAAAGCTATAATGGGAAGATCTGCTGTGCTGAACCGGCTAGGTGGAGGGTAATGAAGAAGCAGCACATGATTTGAACTCATCAGCCCTCCCCATCCTGCCCCAGAATGGCCACGTGCAATGCTCTGGAGGCCTCTCTGGGATGGCAGACACTGTACCAGTTTTAGCCCAACACATCATCAGAGAACAAGGGAGAGGGAGGGCTAGGCAATGAACAGGTTTGATCCAACACAGAGACTAAAGCCAACAAAAAGGTGAAGCCACAGCTGCAGATACTGACCATCCACAAAGGAATGCAGATTATTAGAACTGCAAATACAGGCATGAACACTTTTCCACAAAGGTGTTCAGGATCTCACTAAATACAAATGCACACGGGTGTATATTTGTATGTACACGAGATAATACATAAACTCAACTTTTGATAAGAGTTCAGTATTGTTCTCATTTTGTTCAAATTCCTTCATCTGCTCCCTACAGTCTCTCTGTGGACAACAAAGAAGGGAATTAGCATCTTTTGGTAGATCCCACTGAGACTGAGTGGGAAATCAATGTTTCCTGAAAGACAAACCCACCCTCACCTTTTGAATGAAAATGCCAGTTTTTACTAAAAACACACTGCAGCAGAACAATTCCTGTCATTATAGAGAACCACTTGCAAAACATAATCCCAGCAGGCATTCAACCTTTCTCCTTCTACAGCTTAAAAACATCCCAGCCTCACCAAGCACCAAGACCTCATCAAATTCATCCTTTGAAATTTAAGCAGCACAGCTCCACCTTTAGCTACCAAATCTCACACATACACATCATCTCTCTTCCACCCAGGGAGCTGTCATGCTAATAAATACATTATTAGCTGTTAGCTGTTTTGTATTCCACGCATACTCCAAAGGGGCTCATGAGATCTCACTATGCTGATGGAATTCAGCTTTGCTTCATTTGCAGCTGTTACTGGGATCTCAAATGGAATCACATATAGGTCAGGTGTTTTCCATTCTATTGAACTGCATTGCTTTTGAAATCCTTCTGTTAATCACATCTCTTGCACACTGTATGGGAAGAGAGATTCAGATGCCAGATTCAAAAAATGTTAGTTTAAAAGAAAGTTCTTAAAATTCATGTAGCAGCATCTCCTGTCTCTGTCATTCATTTAAACTCAACCAAACCAGGAATGCATCCTGACCACAGCAGCTGAGGGTCAACAATATCTTTTGCACCAGCTCAGCTATGTTTCTGCCATGATACACCTGTAACAACTCAGAATGCCCACATTTTCCATCCATTGAACTCACTGCTAACAGTAAGGAGACTTTCATGCATTAGGTCTTTTTAGATATTCGTAGGGTGTGTAACAGCAGGGGAATAACCCAACCTTCCATGCCAACAGGGTTTCCATCAGGGCTACATCCCCATCTCCTTGTACCTAATTCCACTACTCATCACTGGCCGAAAATGAGTATACCTCCTGTGGAACGACAATGCAAGACAAGATCAATCATTTCTATAGGAAATAAAGAAGTCACAACAGACAAAATCTGAAGAATTCCCTATAAACTACCTCAAGTTGCCTCATCACAGCTGTACGAACCTGCAAGGGAGGCAGCATCCAGAAAGAAGAAAGTAGGATAGCTCAAAACTACCACCCAGCAGAGTGCCTCAAGTTACAGAGACTGGCTCACGACCATGACTTCTTTGTGGTACACAGCAGCAGAGCAGTAGCAATCAATAGCTGCAAGTAAAGCACATAGGCAAAACACAAGGATCTAGGGGAAAGAGACAGAATATGGATCTACAGGAATAAAGGCGCAGCCATCAGAGGTATGTTTCACATGTGCACAAATGGCACCCCCATCCACCCAAGACTATTAGGGACACATGTTTGTACAGATGCTTGCCATATCTTGCAGCTCCACTTTTGTTTGACTTCTGTTCTACTGGAACAGCTACACAGTCAAAATCGTTTGGTAATGTCATCTTTAGATGTACTCAACAAGGGTGGTATCCTAGCCAAAGTCTGACTTGCTGATGCTAACCTATAAGAAAAACAACATGTTTATTCTCAATCATACCAATCCTGTCCTTCCATCATTCCTGGCCTAAAGCATACTTTATTCTTTTATACAGAGTCAGTAAAAGAACAGCGCTATGCAGGTCTTAGAGTTATGATGGTCCATGTACCTGGAGTCTCCCAATCTCATTGAGATACTCTAGTTTCTCAGGTGAAGGGAGAAAATACACAGGAAAGTATGAAACACTCTGTGCTGTGTTTCTGGTGGATGCAGCATATTCTCTGGAGGGTGCTCCACTTGCAGTGCTGCAAGCATGATGCTATTTTCCATCATCTTACTACTTCCCCTTTGACCAGCTTTCATTCACACAGACACTTCCAGACAAGAACAGTGTCCACATTCGAGCAAAGTTTGCAGACTGCAACTGTCACTGTCCAAAAAGACAGAGGGGGGAAACATTTGTCCAGCTCCCCTTTCAAAAGTCAGCACCAGGGCTGTTACATTTACCCCCAGAATAAGCTCTGTGTTGATAGCTAAAACAGACCAGAAGATGTGGAAACTCTCCAGGGAACCATCTCTGAGCCAGGTCTTCTAGGAAAGCCTTTGCCTCTCTCAGAGAAGCCCTGGAAGGTCAGGAAATAAAAGCTTTGCATCAGATGTTCATTGCTCAGCCTGAATGTCTGAAGCCTCTTTTATTTGCTGGAAAAAGGCCAAGCCAGAGCTCCGAGCACTGACAGTGAGACTGCTCAAGTAGGAAGTCAAAGTCAGCAAGAGCAGAGGACACAGCCACAAATGCTCTGCCTTCTGGCAACTCAGTTCTAACCCAGCTCACGTTGTGCTTCCAAACTACACAGGTGACAGATGTATTCTGCATATTGCTTATTATTAAAGTGCCAAAGANGAGGAATCACCTCCTGCTCAAGTAGGAAGTCAAAGTCAGCAAGAGCAGAGGACACAGCCACAAATGCTCTGCCTTCTGGCAACTCAGTTCTAACCCAGCTCACGTTGTGCTTCCAAACTACACAGGTGACAGATGTATTCTGCATATTGCTTATTATTAAAGTGCCAAAGAGAAAGGATTCACTGATCATACCCTATTGCTTTTCTGCTACCAAAGAAAATTTACCTACATGAGGAGGAGGTAATTCAGCCACACAAGACAGCTACAGGATGGGTGCTCAAGGAACTGATACACTCAATTGAGAGATGTAGAGTGTGCATATATGAAACAGAAGCCTATTTCCTGAATAAGCCATACCTGCCATGCAAAATATCTTGTTCTAACACACAGTGTCTTTGACATTTACCTTCGGTCATGAGGAGACTTACAATTCACAAGTGCCATAACTATTCATCAGTTTTCTCCATAGGACTTAAAATAACTCAGATTGAAACCACCATCTATTTAGTAAATGCTTATCAACACGTTACTTAATGTGCCAAGTTTAGTTTCTTTCGCTCAGTTGAAGGTTTCTTTTAGGATTTTTATTTTATATACAGCTCAAAAGCGCTTTGCCATAAAATGAATTACATCTTAAAAGTGCTTCCTGGTTCAGAATTCATGTTGTTTGCTTTGTTTTCAAAAAAAACAGTGTCACTCCTAACATATAGAAACTGTGGACAGAAGCCCCAGTGAATTCAGAAGCAAAAGCAGACTCATAGAATCAGCTAGGTTGGAAAAGACCAGTAAGGTCATCAAGTCCAACCATTATCCCAGGATGCCAAGACCACCACTAAAGCTTACCACTGTGGGCCTCATCTACATGGTTTTTGAACACTTAAAAATACTTGAAGAGACAGGGAACAGAACAGACTTTAGTGCTAAGAAACAGCAACAGTTTTGTGGGTCTAGGAAGCATGGCATGGAGGAAGGACGAAGTGTCCTACCAGACTTGGAGAGCCACACAATGTATAGGGAAAGAAGGAAGATCCCATGTACCAGTCAAATGTGAGTAATGAGGTACATCTGAATTGTGCAAGATCTGAGGGTCTCAGACAGTGATGAGAACATCTGGGGACAGGACAAAACAGGCTCTGGCAGCAGCAACACAGACTGCATTACCATGTACATGCTCCTACATGTGATGTAAGAGGTGATCCCTGCCAGTGCCCCTACTGATCCCCAAACTGCAAACATACATCCCATGAAGCTTTGACTCACAGGCTGTAAGTGAGCAGCACTACTACACTTTGTAGATGATCCCATACAGACTGTAATTTCTTTTCATGTCCTGAAATCTTGGAGTACAGTGACAGCTTGCTCTGAGCACTGCAGAAACTCCATTCAGTAAAATTTCACTGGCATGTAGATCCAGTCCCAGCCTCCATCTCCTCTGCCCTTCCAATACCAGAGTGCTGTCAAGGATCCAATTCCTTCTGCTTCATTTCCAGATGACCAAGTACCAAAACCAAAGGGCACTAGGTGTCATCTGCAGGACTGGCATTGCATGGCCACTCCATTACAGGGGAGTAATAGAGGATCCCAGGAGCAGCAGCCAAGGTAAAGCTCTCAGAGTCCCAGTGCAGGCAGCAGTGGCTGCACTATTCTTAGAAGCCCCTACACTAAATATAGTTGTGACTGTATAAAAGCTGTTTTGTTGACACATGCCACCATACAATTTGACACATGCTGAACTGGCCTTACCCCTGCTGCTTACAACAGTCATGTATGTAGCTGCAAGCTGGAAGGTATTTTAGGATTAAACCCAAAGTCTGTCACCAAACACAGACACACACTCAGAACTTGCACATCTACACAGATAGTTCTCAGACAAAGGGATGTTGTGGGTAGTCCAAACATGCAGAATTACGTACGGTTTAGCTGAACCTTTGCAGGGGATGCTTATAACATAAAGCTGAGTGCATGAAAATGGGGATGAAGAAGCTGTCAGCCAGAAGGGACAGCCTTCAAATACTGTCACTCCTGGTTTAACTTTCATGAAAAATGACAGGATAAAGTGGCTTACACAACATAAACCAGCCTACAACAAGTGGCACTATGAGAAGGAACCACTTCCAGTGCAGGTATCTCCTAAAAGCAGTATTCTAAAACGGAACTCAGATTGTCATATTCATGTTGCCCTATTCCTCTTAATTAAAATATGATGAGCAATTGGGTAACCCCACTGCTTCCCTCCTCCCTCCTGATCCTCCCCCTCCTGAATCCTCATTCAGATTTGAGCTGCCCTGACATGTTTAGGGTGTTTCAACTCTGGATTCATTTCAAACCAGTAGGCAGAAAAAGCCAAGCAATGAAGTTTGGATTGGAACTGCAATCAAAACTTCTTTAAAGTTGGGAAGAGTTGGACTGAGATCTGAAATTTCAAGTATTCACCTCCATTCACAGTAACTAAGGACATACTCAGCCTTTCAATCACACCAAGAATGAATCTGTCCAATCAGACCTTGCGCAATTTGTGCATATAATAAATTGCAATAAATCTACACAATTTAAATCTGGGGAAAAATTAAGGTAACAATTACCAAACATTTTCACCTTCCTGGCATATCAACTGCAAAATACCATTTCTAATCCTGTAACTGTAAACAGTCTGAGCAAAGGAAACTCTCAGCAGTCAAAACCAAACAAACAAACAAGAAAGATGGATTGAAGTAGAATACAGATGTCAGAGAAACAGTCTGCATGGTCTGCAGAGTAAGGGCCTAACAGCAGATACCAGGAATCAAACGCTGGAACAGTAGTATCTATCCCCATAATTGTGAAACCTATTTTTTTAAAGGCTCTCACTCTCCCTTATTTGTGGAAAAATTGCTAGGCTAACAGAAGGGCGCTGCATTAAAGCCAGATGAGAGAGGCAACCATGATGTTCTTCTACTTTTCTTCTTGAAATAATCCAGAATCAGCAACTAAGCAGCTCTTTCAGTTCTAGTTTTGCAACCCAGACTGTTTTTACCATTTTGTTCTGGGAAATAGAGGAAGGAAGGAGGGAGGGAAGGAAAGCCATTTTAAAACCTCAGACTACATTTCCAGCATTTGTATGCATCACATTGCTCAGCTCTGGTAGAAGGTTTAGCATAAGCAATATCTCACCTCATTAAATTCAGCTACCCTGTGAGTTCAAAATGTGCTCTGTGCCACTCTTAGCAGTGCTACTGTGATTTTACCATTGTGGTGCTGAATCCAGGAAAGACTCCAGCCTACCTCCATTAGGAAGACTGCCAGCTACTTATTTGCCTCCAACCTTCCTGTTGTCATAACTGTTGATGTTTGAAAGAGGGAACGACAAAGCCAAGGAAAGGAAAGGGCATTTTGTGGATAAAAGAAGCTTGTCTGTCAATATTCTTACATGATCATAGAATCATAGAACAGTTAAGGCTGGAAAGGACCTTAAGATCATCTAGTTCCAACCCCCCTGCCATAGGCACAGACCCCCTTGCCATAGGCAGGGGTGATCTCCAATTCTGAACAAGATACAGGAGTGGAATAATCTGGAGATGGAAAAGAGCTGTTAGAACACCAGTAATTACTTGGTTCTCCACAGAAATAAGATTACTACCTGTAAGCAATGCATGTATTACTCCCCCATGTATTACAACCCCAACTCTAAAGGGTTGCTATAGCTTCATTAAATTGTCCTAGAAGACAAAGCACTACCTGTTGGGAGCTCTTCCACTTCCTCCACTGCAATATTATTAGATCACTCCTTGCTGAATCTTTCCGGGTATTGCCATCTGTAAAGGGTTGGCTTTGAGTGCTATACCATTTCAGAGCTTGTGGGAGTCACAAAAACCCAGTCAGTGACTTTTTGAAGAGCTGAGCACTGACAACTGCCCACAGGAGTCCCTTAAAAAGAAACACAGCTCCTTCCAGAGGGAGTCTTTTGGGTTGGTACTCTTCAGACCTGCAAAATATCAGGAAAACCATTAGAGCATTCGTGCAGCTTTCCTCTGGCATCTCAACCAAAAATCATACTTTCTCTTAAGATCAGCTTCTGTTCTGGAGGACAGGAACACAGAAAAAAATGTGTGAGGTTCCAAAAAGACACAGGGAGGAATCTGGAGAATTGTAAGCAGAATGTGTTTTACTTCTCCTGGCAAATCTGAGTGGTAAGAGAAGAGGAAAAACTGAAGTTTATGGAGGAGCGAAGCAACTAAGAGGCTCTAGTCAGAGCTCGCTTGCAGGAGGAAGCACTTTGGAACAACCTTTGCATTTAATGACACATGTCCAGCCACATCAGCACCCTGCAGCACATCTCCATGCCTGGAGGCTTAGCTGACAAATCTTGATAAATCAAGGTAAGAACCTATCAGGAGAAGTACCACAGAAACGAGCACAGAGTAGGGAAAGAAAGAAAGAAGAGAGCCTGAGAGAACAAGCAGAACATGGATTGGAGAACAATTCAGCAAGGAAGTTTTGGGGTGAGAACTGGGTATCTCCTTGAGACAATGAGAGAGCAGAGACACTTCTTGCAGTAGGAAATGAGGAAAGGACATTGAATATTTTTGTGAGCTGGAAGCTAACATCACAGATTCCTAATTCTACCAACAATCTTTTTGATATAAAGAACCCAAAGGGATTTGTACTGTGAGCAGCAAAAGACAAAACCTAGATGCTGAATTTCCAAGTGACTGGATACGTAATAAAAACATGCAGTCTCACTAAGATCAGCATTTCTTCCAGAAAACTGGAAAACAAGTTTGTTTTACCTAAACAAGGTATTACCTAAAAGGCTCAGATAATAATCTGAACAAGTTAGACCTTGCTCAGCTTCTTAATAAATGAGATGAATAGCTCCTGGAAAGCAGGACACCCCTAAAGACACCTCTGCATGATTACAGTGCAAAGAAAAAGCATCCTCTATTCTCTATTGTACTGCTTTGATTGTATCAATATAACAGTTAGCAGGAGAGAACTAGTGACCAACATCTATTTTTGTAAGGCATCTACTAAAGCTCCCCATGGTGAGTAATTATTGTTCAAGCTGCAAGAAGTACAATTTGACCATTCTGGTTTACGACTGAGGGCAGAAGAATAGGAATAAATGAGCAATCTTCCTCAATGACAGAAGGTCAACAGCAAGATCCAACAACTTTCAACAACTGGACGTATTTTGTCTCAAGTATGTGTTAATGAAGTGGAAGAGAAGAAAAGCAGTAAGATAACAGTATTTCAAGTGATAACATTACACATATAAGCAAATTTTATACAGGTGCTTAGAGAGCTGTGCACTGTCCACTCAGATAAGCTTTTCAAAGTCTCCACTCTGAAGAAACACTTGGTCCACCTATGTCTATTTAACATAAAAAGGGGAAACTGCAGTTTAGACAGGGAAAGAAGTAAAAGGCGAGAAGAACAGCCCCCCTCTGATACAGATACAGGTAACTCCACTGACAGGCAGATTTTCCTCCTGGTGTATATGACTGGACACTTCCAACATGCCACTAATTTTGGTTTACAAAGCTGAAGATGTGCTGGGTAAAATATTGCAGCTCTCTATTCTGCTTTTTTTCCTACTTTTTAAAGGTTATTTCAATAATCGGCATGCATCCTCTTAGCCAAAGGAAAACAATACAGCCAGTCACTGATTCTGGCACAGACCATTGTGCTGCAGACCCTCTCCATGCAGCCATGTGTGCAAGCAGCTGTGAACAAGAGGCCATGAGCACCAGTTCTTGAACAGTCTGTGTTGTTAAAGCCTAGGGATATACACACAGACACTCAAATGAGAAGCTTAAACCATACTAGCAACTGTTTGAGAAAGAGTTCCTTCATCAATAACAGCTATTAGCACATCCAAGTCTGACTCATCTCTTTCACCATCTGTGACAATGTCATTTGCATTAATCCCTCATTTTCCTTGCTCCACATTCTTAGCACTCATGCTTCCCAACTTGCAGGAACATTTGTCTTGCCCTTCCCCATAAAACAGCCACCATCAACACATGTATTTAGATGAGCCGCAGATCATAACCCAGAGCACTGATCTGATTTGATATTGCCATCTCGGGAACCAATTAATTGAGAATTGCTAATGAATCACTAACGCTCAGCGACTGTGTCTTCAACATGCAGTGATTATATAGATGGGTCATTTCTGTGTGTACACAGCATAACTTCATTCTTTTCTTATCTTATCCGTACTCTATTACACACTCAAAAATATGTTCAGATAAAGAAGGTATATCAAGCACCCTCATGAAAAGTCTAGGGGCTAAACCACAAATACTGTGCATCACAAAGAATTTACCAGGGCAGCTGTTAAATGGCAGAAATACACCATTACTGGTGGTTTCACAAAACAAGCATCCTGTTTTCAACATGTTAGATTTAATCCATAAAGGAGAGGTGAGGAGTAGCGTTAAAAGGCAAGTCAAGCAATTAAAAACTCATCTCTGAATCAGAATCTCAAGAGGACAGCATTGGGACACACTAGGATTTCCCTCCTGCTACTCCTTCCCTATTCCACAGGTGATAATTGCTTCTATACCTCTCAGTAAGGGCAATAGAGATCTCCACAGCGAAAACCCCATTTTTCTCTCTCAAGTTGCCTGCCTGATTAATAAAGTTAAATTCAGAGAAAAAAAATGCATCTGCCTGTATTTAGCCTAATGTTTGTGGTTTCCATTTCAGCCTGAAAAAGTTCTTGTGTCCTTCCAGTACATGGAGGAGCCGGTGATGGGTAGAAAACTGAATTCAGAGTTAGGTGCACAAAGGTCACAATGTTTTCTTGATGGCCCAACAAAAAAAAAAGCCATGCACTTCAGGCCCTGAAAACAGTCACTAGAAGGCTACAGCAAAGCAAATTCTTCAAGAGCAGTTTCTAGTTTTGGGCTCTTAAAACAAATCAGCATTTGACAAGCAAGGGAGACAACTCTGCCACCTTCTTTCTCCTCCACCTGCCCCCACTGCCAGGAGAAGCATGGTGAGAACACCAACCTTTCATTGCTTTTGTTTTCTCAGCACAAGATGTTCATCCTCTATATTCCCTGCTGTTAAGCTCTGAATCAGAAATGATTGCCCCTATTAAAGGGCAGCTTACAGTCTCACCTCTAAAATGTTAAATATCATGACTGTCAGAACCGATTTCAGTCAGTTGAAGCTGTTGAGAGCAAATTCCTTTAACTTTAACCATGTCAAATCAAGGGCATGTTGGCTTCATGCAAAAAAATAAGCCTGCACTTTGGGAAAGTAGGGGCTGCTTCTCTAAGAATCAGCAAAGATACTCGCAAGGCACTGACAGAAGCATACACAGTGCCACAAGGTGGGCCACATCTCATCCTTTAGCAACAACTGTGGGGTCTTTGGGATTATCCAAAGCTTTCTCCCTCCCTAGCACTTTCATAGTCAGTGCCTTTCACATCCAGCCCACATCTCCATAATGCCATGTTCATCTGGAACAGCAGCATACACATTCTGACACCAGCATTTAAAATTATACTTAGAGATGGCAGTAGCAGAATAAAGTGGTTTCCCTAAAGCAGCATTTTGAATAAGTTGCTTGGGTTTTTTTCACCACAGCCACAGAAACCCGTGTGCTGCATTGTGTTTGATTTTATTTTCCAGCTTCACCCCCCAGCCTGCAGAACAAGGGGTTCTCGTTCAGGGCTCTTACTAATAAAAATCCTAAACGGATGATGTATTTATGCACTACAGACAAATTCAGTAGCTAAAATGGGACATACCAGCAGTTCAAGGAAAGATTAATTAAAGCTTGCCAAACAGGCAGAACTTGAATACTGAATGAGGAAGGCTTTTTCTTTCTCACCCCTGCATGTCTGTTCACACAAGAACATCTGAAGCCCTGTTTTAACCTCCAAGTGAAATGCAGGGGAGCCCAAAAACCACTGCACTGTGTAATTTCAGTAGAGATTTGAACACTCCCTTTTAATTACCATGAGAAGAAAGTCAACAGTTTGATCAGATTCATTGACAATGCCTACACAACACTTCCTTGGTGGTTTATAGTTAACTGGCACAGCTGGTACCACTGCTAGGGGAAAAAAGAAAGATCCAGCAATTCAAGAAACAGGACTCAAGACTGAAATTTCTTTGCAGAACTGTGATCTTCAAGTGCTGGGCTGGCAGACAGGCTGGCTTTTTGTGGCACTCTTGCTGCAATTCAGCCATGTGGTGTGTGACAGCTCAGCCCCACACTGCTGTAGGGACTTGGGTGAAAGGGGAAGAAGCCTGGTCTCTGCAGAGAATGTCCCAGCACAGAGGATGACTGCTGTGCCAGGCACGCTGCATCTGCGTCTGTGTCCCACTGATACCCACCCTGATTCTGCAGGTCCTTTGCACCTTTTCTGGCCCAACTCCATACATGATTTCTGCTCCCTTCCCATGGATTCCAACACAGCAAACCCAAGAATACACGAGTACTTCCCTTGTATAATAGCAGCCAAAGCTATTCTATTTGTCATTAGAGTACATGACCAGTGTGCTTTTTTGTGCATCATCTGACAACAGAGTGGAGGAGCACAAGCAGAGCTGCAACAAGTTTTCTCTGAAGTCAGTAGAAACCCTTCTGAAGAGTGTTATATACACAATGAAAGAAGAAAAAAATCCAAATACCCATGAATTACTACTCATCTTTTATAATAAAATTTCTGAACTGTATTTCCAAACTTTGTATTATAGTTGCTATATTTAGAAAGAAAAAAGTGAAAGAAGCCCTAAATATTGCAATTCCTTTATCCCTTTTCCTTCCATGTTTTACTGTTCGAATAATCTAGAAGTTTACTAGAACACACTGAGAAGCAACAAATGCAAAAGACCGTTTGGGGTGACTGTGAACCCACTATTACATTTGTTGCATTTGGACACCCTTACACCCTATGTATTTAATTAAGACATGAGTTATATCTTTCATACCCTCTCCAGTTCCACCTGGGAATCCCCATGCTAATGACTTCTCACATGAGATTGCTAATATCTCAATCATTCTATATTTGAAAAATACCCATAAGAACCCAAGTATTCTCCTGAACTAATGAATATTAAATTCATTCAAATCACAGAACCATCTAACTCAGACTATTTCCCATTTAACAGCTTAATGACCTTCAGTTAATGTCAGCAATCTACCTTGAAAATTATCTCCAAATTTTAAGTGATTCAGGGAAAGACAGCTTCTAGTCTATTTGCATGAATGTTATTCACATCCAGAGTAGCTCTAATAGTTCATCAAGTACTTATTACTGGTTAGACTGAAGTAGATGAAACAGGTGGCTGTATCAAAGATGAAAAAACAGCATGGCTTATACCTTACACTGCTACTTCTCCATTCCCAGAAAACATTGTTTAAATAAGCCAGCCCTAGCCATGTTCCCTGACTTCCCCCTGCCCCAGAAGTCCTACCGAACCAGGTTCAGCCCTTTCTTTAGGTTCATTTCCTTTTCTTTAGATGCACACTTCCCTCATGCACTCGCTATGGATAAGAACAAATACGTTTTCTTCAGCCCTTCTTTTCTCATCCACTCTAGGTCTTCCCCTACAACTCTTCCCAGAGATGTAGTCAGCCATGGATATACAGATAACCCTGCTCTTAAGCACAAGTGCAGCTGTTTTTCTAAAACTCTGCTTGCCTTTGCTAAACTTCTTTCTCTGGAAGTACTCTACCCCAGCAGAAGAATGATGTGCTTAGCCTAAACTGCACATCTACTCCACTTTCCCAAGGAGTGAATACATAGTAATGGGGCTGGTGAGCCCAAAGATCTCCCTATCTGCCCACCCAACCCACAGCAAGAAATGAAGTACAGGTCTAATGTGGACTGCCAGACTCTAGCAGCTGGAAACATCTTTTCACCCAGCATGATCAACAACATGGAAAGGTGAGACAGACAGACAGTAAGAGCAAAAAGCACAGGCCTGGAGCTGGGAGTTCTCATGACATCAACACAGGTCTTCAGAGGCATTCCTAAAACTGGAATCCAGCTGTGATTGCTTTAGGGACTGGACCATCCGGCTTAAAATACTGGTACTCAGCAAGAGCTTCGTGTGTCCACTTAATCTGAGAGAAGCTCTTAGGGCTTCTTTGGGCTCAGTGCAGAGCTTCCTATTGCTCCAGCTGCACAGCCTCCACTGCCTCAGAGTACACACCTGTACCTGGTGTTCTGACAATCTGCCCTCCAACACCTGACAAACAGCCAGGGGGAGGGCAGTCACAGAACTAAATCACGTCATTCATTTCCAAAGGGAAAAGGAGTAAGTAACACCAAGTCCAATAGAGCTAGCTCAGAGCAACTAAGGGGACACAGCTGAATTAACAAATACCAGTACCTGCTGACACAGAGCAAAAGCAGCAGGTTTTCTTTGTGACACAGAAAAAAATGCAAGCTAGGCACAAACACTAGGCTGCTGAGAGGTCATGAAAAGTGATGAGGGAAGAAAACATTACCAAAGAGAAACATGGATGGAAGAGCCAGACACAAAAACAAGCGTGAAAGCTTAGTGAATTATCTCAGATCATTCACATACCACTTTGAGCAACTACCTTGCACAGTTACTCTTCTTCAGTAAGAGTGCCAGCCTAGGAAAGTTGGTTTTGGCAGCCAGGTATTAGATAAACAGCTCACTCTACAGTGAAGCTTGCCTGTGATCGGTCACAGCTGCAGCACAAAGGACAAAAGCTTTCAAATTTGACAAGAAAAGTTGCTTGAGTCTGTGAAACATTGCTCTTCATTTAAACTCATGGACATTCTCATCATATGTGGATCCTTCTTCAAGGAAGCTTTGAAAGACCTGGAGTCTACCTCAGCTGTACATGGGGAAGAGACACAGCAGAGCTCCACAGATGACATACACCAAGCACAGCAGCATGAGTCTGCCAGAAGCTAATCATGAGGAAAAACCTGAGGACAAGAGTACAGTTAAGGCTCTCCTTCATACTTCACCACATAACCCCTTCCTTGGGCCCCCAGCTGATGGGACACTGTAAAGCTATCTGCTCTTTCCTTCAACCTGAGTAGAAGAAAATGACTTCTAGAGGCAAAATCCACATCAATAAGCTAGGAAAGAGCATGGGAGGAAGACTGCCCCATAAAGCTCACCCGACCTCAATCAGCTTCTGCCATCAAGAGAATAGATGAAGCTTGCTGACCACTCAGCTGTAATCTACTTCACATTCTGATAAATGTATTTATTTTTTCTTTATATCAATGCTATACACTATAAGAATGCACCCATTAGACAAATAATACAATAATCAGAAGATACCAGCAGTTACTGAAAAATCATAAACATGGGGGAAAATTGCTTCTCTACCAAACTCCAGTGTTTTCACCAATGATCTGGTACAAGACAAAACCAGTCTGGATAGTGGAGTGGTAAATGTTACAGCGGACAAGGCAGAGAGAAGAGTCATCTGGGCCCATAAGTGCACACTGCTGACACAAATAGGAGATGCAAGTCATTCAACAAAATACAGCCAGACACCTTCACCCACACCACAGAGGTCACACTGGGTCTGGACAAGGATTCAGAAGTTAGAATATACAGGCACTTAACACCCATTTCTCATGTCACACTATGACAAAAAGGGATTGCTCTTTTAATCTACTACCTGGAATTAAGAGAATTTGCCTTCCATGTGGCAATGGTATTTACTCTGTGATTTACAGGTTCCTTAGGGCGCTTGAGAAACCAAATGAAGAGGGGAAAGCTGTATAGCACTTCTAAGAGATTTCTAAATTATTTGAGAAAAGACAGCTTTTAGGAGCTGACTTAAATTCGCTTTGCATGTGTCTGCACCTTCACCAAAAGGAGACATAAAGGCCTGCAGATAAAAATTAGATGGAAAACTCCAAGGATATGGCATTGGCATGCTTAATAGCAAGACTCTACACATGGCTGGGGTGTCTGGATTTTACAATATAATACAGAAACACTGGACAGGATGCAGAAACTTCTCATAAAGCATCTTACACTGAGAATCTAGGGGCTCAGTTGGCTTCATTTCTTAAAACTAATGTGAGAAGTAGACAATTGCAACACACAAACCCCCGCACAGGGAGGGACTATCAGTTATTAGAGGCCTCTTCAACTAGCACAGAACAACTTAACAAACCAGTTATTGGAACCTAAAGGCAAACTGAAAGCAAGGCACCATTACCATTCCCTCCCACCCACTCCTTTCTAGTTTGTTTTAATAAAAAAGATGCACAAAAGTGGTGCATCTTCCCATCTTCAGATCAAGTCTGGCGGCTCTGACTGCTATGCTTAAGTCAAATATGTACTATTATCACATGTAATTCAAGAGACTCTGAGAGACAGAAATGTCTATAATATACAGGAGGTCAGCCTATATGGATTTGCCTTTAAACCACTCATATGTAAATCCAAGCTTCTGCAAGTCAGTAAGTTCACAATAAGGTTAAGGGAACAGATGAGAATAGGAGAGAAACATCCAGCTGTGCTCAGTATTTATGGCAAATGAGCTCTTTAAAAAAGAGTTTACAAATTACAGTCAGAATGCTTGCTATGTTTGTCTTCAAAATTTCAACTTACCTTTTTCCCCAAAACACAGATTTAAGTTTTAACAAAAGCTAAAACTCACATGCATTACCAGCTGTCCTGGTTAGATTTATTTTTGATTCACTTTTTTCACAGTTGCAGGCTATATATATATATATATATATACACACACTGTTCAGCGTGAAGATGAAACTCAAGGCTACAGAAACTTCATAGTGGAAAAGATTTGGAAACACACAAAGTTTAGGTGAGACTGTCCAGCCATTGAAGGTAATATGAGCCACAGCTCACAGCAAAGTTTGTGGTTGAGGTCTATTTTCCACAAAGATTTTGTCAGTAACTGGGACAAGAGGTGGCTGAGGTCTGGTGGCTGGGCATTGAGTGCTGGCACTCCTCAGGCACTGGTATGAAGGCGGCAGATGCAGGAAGGTGCTCCTGAGGGTCAGACTGGATGGTTTGAATTCTGAGTAAAAACTACTATTCAGACTCCTGGAAAAGACACTGAGTTTATGCTGTGATATTAAAAGTACTCAGTAACTGTGCAAAGAAATCCAAAGGAACGCTATGCACCAGAAGGGCCTTTTCTTGCTCAATAAGCTACATCAATTATCTGGCCATTGGATACTCTGCCTCTGTAATCAACTGCTGCAGCACAGACGGCAATGTCTGAACAGTATCAAACTCTCAAAGCTGAAAATAAAAACCCCAAACACAAATCACTCAAAGGCTTTGCTTTCTCTGCTTATTTCCATTGGAAATGCCTAAGACAAACCACTCCCTCCTGCAAATCCTCATCCTTCTAGCCTGTTCCGCATACTCTCTTACAGAGGAACTCAGCTTAGACAAGGGCTAGCCAAAGGCTTGTCTCAGACAGACCCTTTTCATACTTTCTGTGTCTTTATTCTGATGACTGACACAACAGCATCGACTTCTAATCATCCATCTTAATCCACACGTGTGCTCCATGTGGTCACCACAGCCAAACACTCAGAGCAGGTCATAGACAAGCAAGTTGGTTCATGTTGCATCTGCAAAGATTGTCTGAACAGCCTTTCTGCTATCGGGCATAACTAATTTGACAGCCAAGGCAAGTCACTTCATGCACCAGCCCAGGCCATCCAACACCAGTATACATTCACCAAACCTCAAGTCCGTTCCTCTAAGAACATCGAGCAAACTTTCTCCTGTTTCATCTCCCCCTTACACTATAGCAGTTTATAGGCCAAAACAAGATTTCATGTGGTCTAAGTGCTCTGAAACTCCATGGTGATTTAGGAATGTCATGTGTAAAAATGTACCATTTCTATCTCTAGCAGACAGCAGGAATACAGCCCTGAGTGATCACACAACAATTTCAAACACATCAGCAACATCCTGCTGGAATTACAAAGAACAGAGACACCAGTTTTTTTCTTTGTTTGAATATATATATTGCAAATGGGGTTGTGGTTTTTTTTTTTGGCATCACACTTTTCTTCTACAAAAACAACAAATCACATTGATATCTTGGAAACAAGGGAAACAAGTCTTCCCCACAAACCTCATGTCAGCTGGGGCATTTAAAAGCATCCGTATCACAGTGATGAGATGAGACCCTGCAGGTAAATTCAGCAACATGCTTTCCAGAGCAAAGGTCTCTCCCTTTGGCTTTATTCACTAAGCCTTACTCTGGCATGCATCTGCCAGTCTATCTCCTGGCTACCACATCAGTCTTCGCAAACAAGCAATAGGTGAGATGATCCCAGTCTCTCTTGGCTTCTCCCTTTCAATTATTGTAAGATTCTCTGACTGCAGACAGCAAGTTAGCTGCTATAGGAAACTTTTTTGAAGTATTCCCCACACAAAAAATAACCCCCAAAACCGACCTTTAACCTGAGCAATGCAGACTTCAACCCACTTCATGGAGGGAGGGAATACTACTCATTACTAATTTAAGGATTCTTCTGCAGCTTCAGCATGCCCAAATCTCTTGCCACTGCTTATCCTTGCGCTTCAACTGTCTGCTGGTCTTCCTCCAGTATGCTAGCATCTTGTGGAAAGCTTTCTCTTACAGTTCTGAGCCAACAGTGAGAAGTCAATCAGCAGGCAATCTTCTATCTTCCTAGAACTGGTGGCATACCTCATCAATACTGCACATTGCTGTTCAACCAGCAGCTACAGTGACGATTTTAATTGTGAAGCCACACTGTATTTTGTACATTTTTCCTAAGGTATTCATGTAGCAAAAACCAACAAAAATTCAGTGGAAAAGATAATATACCCTCTGTGTTGCTTCTTTTTATTCATGGTTCAGACAGGGTTCATTAGTTTCAAGAAAAATACAGTGGAAACAAGGCAAAGCCTCTAGTAAATGTTTGTGATTTAAAACCAACCCAACCCCCATGCTGTTCAACCAAATCACATCTTAAAACACGGTACAGATGAGTGTTTGAAAGTTCATGGTGCAAAATAGAGAGGGACGTCAAAACCTCCTCAGATAGTCAAAAAAACAGCTACCTCACCCTATATGTGAACAGAGTGATCTCCCTTCCCCTTTTCCTCTCTGCTTCCATTCACCCTCCAACAAAATCAATATATAGAGAACATCAGCAGCAGCTTTATGATAGGCAATGATCCTCTTTGACATCAGTCTGTGATAAGATCGTTGATTCTCTATCTTTAAATTACATCATAGTTGTGTAAATATGCAGTGATATCCAAAACGTGAACTCTTCACATCCGCTGTCGATACCTCAGCAAGATCCAGACCGCTGCCGCAGCAAGCGCCAGGCCTGGCACAAGAACAGCTGCTAGAGGAAGCCCACCTGATTCTCCATCGCCTCGATGACCCACAGGGCCATTCTGTGCCTGCAACTACAAGGAAAGAAAAGTATTTGCATCAGAGCCCATCACAGGAGAGCACACTTTTGTGCCAGGACCCTGTGGTTCTGTGAGGATGTACATGATGGTTTCCCCACATACCTGTACATTCCACACATGGGAGGGCTAGAATGGCTTTGGATTGACCGAGCTTTACTGGAGGGTTCCCAGGCACCCTCATGTTTCTCTGCCACTTGGCAAACTAGGGCTCTAACAGCTGGAGCTGGGTACATTTCATACAGCAGAAACAATGACACATATTCCCAGCCATCCCTTGATGCACTTCCCACCACACCATTTCCCTGATGTCTTTACAAGGAAAAGAACATCACTAATTCTCTTTGTTTTTTTAAGTTCTTATTTGCCCTGTACGCTAGTCCCGAACATTTACTCCTTTACTGAGAGAGTAGAAAAGGGGCCTCAATGCACCTCTTCCCACCAGCATGCTTCAGGCTTTGTCAACTTCTGTGCTATCTCCAAGTTACAACAGTGCATTTAAGGATTCCTCTCTTTCTATATCCAAAATGATGCCAGCATATTTAAACCATAGCAGCCACATTTCATAGAATCATTTAGACTGGAAAAGACTTTAAAGATCATGGAGACCAACTGTTAACCGAGCGCTGCCAAGTCCACTGTTAAACCATGTCCCTAGCTGCCCCATCTACCCATCTTTTAAATATGTTCAGGGGTGGTGACTCGACCACTCCCAGGGCAGCCCATTCCAACGCCTGACAACCCTTTCCAGGAAGAAACTTTTCCTAATACCTAATCTAAACCCCACTGGTGCAACCTGAGGCCACGTCCTCTTGTCCTATTGCTTGTTACTTAGGAGAAAAGACTGACAACCCCTTTCTCCATCCTTCTTTCAGGACGTTGTAAAGAGAGATAAGGCTCCCCTTCTCTGACCCTTCTCTTCTCCAGACTAAACAACCCCTATTTCCCCAGCCACTCCTCATCAGGCTTGTTTGTAGACCAGCTTCACTGCCCTTCTTTGGACATGCTCCAGCACCTTAATGGCTCTCTTGTACTAGTGGGTTCGACACTACCCTAAGTGATGACTACTGAAACAACAGGGGAGTTCTGCCTCCAGTAAGATTTTGGCCTCTGAAACAAAACTGGAAAACTGGAGAGCTTGAGATTTTGTGTTCACAGACAAACCTTTGCCTCTGACAAAGAAGATGTCTGAGAAAACACATCATATACTCCAGCAAAACAAAGACCTGGGGACTTCTCCAAACTCCAAATACTGACACAAACAAGAATGTATAGATGATTACAGCTGTGGTCAACTAGGGAGGTTACAGTTCAAACAAAATCCTTATATGTATAATTCACACTGAGCACCTGGACATCATATTTTTCTGCTTCATGATATAGAGACCTATCAATCATAGAAACCAGTCTAAACTGAGACAGAAATAACCCTAAGAAACAGGTAAAACATACCCTGCGCTGAATTTTCAATGACACGTCACAGCCTGCATTCCTGAACAGTTCCACAGCATCCTTGTGCCGCAAATCCTTCAAGTCTCTGCCATTGACCTAGCAAAAAAAGAAAAGGAAAACCAGTAGCTGAAGGGCAAAAAGCAAATTTTTAATGATGCAGGCTAGCACAAGAAGGAGATAAAATTCTTCCTTCTTCACAAAATGATGCATTTGAGGCATGATACTATAATCCACAAGATTCATCCATTCATATTATAGATGTATTTTTATATGTTGAGAGATAACAGGAGAAACCCCAAGCCACAACACAGAGGTACTGAAAATAACTACCTAGAAGCAAAATCAGAATAGAAGATGACAGCTGTGTCAACAGCAAGCTCTTATACTGTTGCTTTGCTGGCAATAAATCAAAGGTGTAATTCTGACAGCTAATGAAAATAAAAAAGCAGCTACAGCAAAATTATTATTCTGAGTGTCTTCCCCACTTGTTCCTTCTGCTGCTCTACCTTTGAAACCCTTCTGTTTGAAAAAGTGTGGTAAACATACATTTAAAAACACAGTGACATAACAAAAGAAAACAAAAGAAGACTTACGTACATTTTGGCAGTCACCTGAAAGTGTTAGCATTTTGCTAAATTTAAAATGATATCTCATGGCAGTAGGTTTTATAATCTATTTGATTTCATTCACTAAATGATGACATCTACCCTGATTTTATTTTTTCATCCCCACTACCCCTAACTGTATCCCCTGCGATCATACCCAGTGCCTCCTTTCTCTTGATAGTTAAACTCCCCAAACACAAGTACATAAATATTAAGCTGTCAAGAAAAGATAGGATAATATTATCTATTTAACTCAGTATCACTTTCTGGATCAATAACAGGCTCCAACTACTACAAGGCACTCTGTAGAGGCTAAATGATTATATGTGGAACATAATAGACAAGTATAAAATAAAATCAAGCGTATTAAAAGACTCTGTATCACACTAAGAGAGGCTACTTCTTCACCCAATCACTTTGCAAATCATATTGTCTTGTATGATTGACAACTGTTTGAAGAACCAGAGGGACTGAACTTCAGCCACTTTAAAACATTTTTCTAAAAGGGGAACCAGCCTGTATTATTCCTGTATATGAAGAGTTTTATGGCCTAGAAGTTTTATAGCCTAAAAATCCCCCTAAGCAAAAAGATCGCTAAAAAAAATTGGAAACTTAAAGAGATGGAAGACTTTTATTTACATATGTATCAATGACAACCTACTGTGAGCAAGAGAAGGTCTGACAGAATCTAAAACTTCTGGGAACCAAGTCAGAGGAAACATAAATGCAGCACCAATCAAGAAGGCAGAAGAGATGGGCCCATGTGTAGAGGCACTCATCTCCCTAGTGCTCAAAGTTCTACCCAGACCCCCAAGATAGCTCCTCCATAGAGTGTTCAGCATCACCTAACTGTATTCATNACACCAAGGAGTGCTTCTGAGACAAATCAAGAAGGCAGAAGAGATGGGCCCATGTGTAGAGGCACTCATCTCCCTAGTGCTCAAAGTTCTACCCAGACCCCCAAGATAGCTCCTCCACAGAGTGTTCAGCATCACCTAACTGTATTCATCGAACCCTCCCTCTCTGTGCACTGCGATGGCAAACCCACATCTCATATCACATCACTGATCATCCCTGATGACAGCACTTCAAGAACACACGGGGCAAAGAAGAAAGGGCTTACCGATAAAATTTTATCTCCTTCTCGTAATCGGCCATCAAGGTAAGCTGCCCCATCCTTTTTGATCCGGCTGACATAAATGCTGCTGTCATTGGAAATGTACTGCTGATCTGTCCCACCAACAATGTTGAAGCCCAGCCCTAAGGTAAGCCAAAGAGAAAGCTGATGAGAAAAAACTCAAAGCTTCAGACATTCTTGCTGTTGTTGGAAACTGCACCCTCCCAGTTGTCCTTTTCTCTCTACCATACTAAAACTCACAGCACACAAATCTGCATCATCCTTGCCAGCCATCACTATCTAGAAAAGTTATTCTCATGAAGCTTAGCTTGAAAGTAGAAAAGAGACCCTGAATGCTTAAGGGCCCAGATGCTTCATTCCATATGCACCAGTGAGCCATTTTGAAATGGGTGTTAGGGAATACTGAGGGACACGCCATTGTTTTTGAGATGCTGATTCAGCCCCCAGCAGGAATATATCTCTTCAGCACAACAGGAAATGAAAAGAATGAATTCGACATTTCACAGGAGGCTATGGTAAATTATTACCTTTGAGCAACAAGAAATTATGCCTGACAAGTGTGTCATGAGCTGGAAAACAGAGTTAGGAAAGGCAAGGAGCATTAGATCCTGTCTACAGATGAGGAAGCAGGCAAGCAGAGCTGCGCTACCAGCTCGAGGTCACTCAGAGCTCAGAAAGATCCCCTTCCACATCTCAGGAGCTGGAACTGGCATCCTTCACCTCCGTGAATAAGATTAGCTTAGATGCAGCTACTTCAAATTGTATATAATCACTTTGTTCTGTTTCAGGGATTCAAAACATGAAAGGAAATAAAAGACAAAGGTCTCGGATTTAAAGCAAAATAAAAAAAAGAATACGCACACATTAAACAGAACTGATGTCCACATTTCTGTTATGTTTCAGATTGTTCTTTAAAATAAGCCTTGCTTACAGATATCTAACTGGAACCAGCTGCTGGAGTAAAGTCCAGTTAAAGATTAACACTTCTTGTTTCATCAAAATGGAGAAGAATAAATTTAATTAAAATTGGAAACCCACACATAATGAGCGCACATTACCCACTTTGCATGCAGCTAAGTCTCTCAGTAAATAATTATACATGACAAGGGATGGGAAAGATTCCCCAAGAAGAGGCTTGCAATGAAGAAAAGTCAAAGAAAAAAACTCACCAAAACAACAAATATACAACCAAAGTAAAGGGGGGAGGGGGACAGGGGTATAAACCAATCATCCAAAACCTCTTGTGAAGAACAGCTGAAGGTGAATTCTCCCCATGGTCAGCCAGGTTGATTTATTTATTTTCTCTTTCTTTTTTACTTTCTCTCAAAGGTGGGACTCGAAACTCGGAGGAGAGTTGCAAATGAAAGTAAAACCACCTGGTGCCTTGCTGGGAAGCAGCACTTTAAATCAGTCATAGGAGATCAAAGGATGTACTAGATGAGTCATGCTATTTTAAGTATGCATCTAAAGCTGGGAAGTAAAGAAATATCAGCAGCAGTACTGCCACACCTCCCCCTCTCTCCCCCACTGCCCTCCTGGAAGCTTCAAATAAGGAAGAAAATAGAAGAGGCAGCAGACTGAAGAAACACTGACATTTCACCCAGACTATTGTCTGTTCCAAGCAGGGGCAGCTGTGCACAATAACACACCCTTGGGTGGGAACTGAAAAATAAATCTGAAAATCCACAAACATAAAATTATTTGCCATAAAACCAATAATCTGGGAAGAGGGGGAAATCAATACTGCAGAAAGTATGAAGTTTAATCACACTCACAAAAAAGCCAGAAAGAAGGAAATAGTTTTAGAATACATTCTCTCTCACATATATAAAAAAACCTGAATTACAGAATCATAGAAGGGTTTGGATTGGAAAAGACCTTAAGACCATTTAGTTCCAACCCCTCTGCCATGGGCAGGGACACCTCACACTAAACCATGTCAACCAAGGCTCTGTCCAACCTGGCCTTGAACACCACCAGGGATGGAGCACTCACAACTTCCTTGGGCAACCTGTCCCGGAGTGCCTCACCATCCTCACAGTAAAGAACTTCTTCCTAATATCTAACCTGAACTTCTCCTGTTTATGTTTAAACCCACTGCCCCTTGAAAACATATGTATTTTGCAAGTTTTCACCCACAGTTGCATAAATAAAGTCACAGCACTGCTCAGCAGAGGCAATATGAGATAGAAGTAGATCTTCATGACAAAAAGAAGCAGCAGCTCATGCTACACCAAGTTAAGTATTCACAGAGCTTGTTCACTGTGTATTTCCTTTCCAGCACTTAAACTTTCAATCAGGCTAAAAATATCTCCCCTATCATTCCTTGAGTGCTCTGCTATTCTTCTTTCAGTTCATGCACCCATAAAAGCAATACAGCAGAACTAGGAGAAAAGCAGCAAGAGGAAGAAGAGAGCTCACAGTGCTATATTCCCACAGGGATTTAAATGCCTACAAGGGACCAGAAGTGAAACAGCAGAGATTTAAGAGCAGGCTCTAGCCCAAACTTACCCTCCCTGAGGCTACAGACCTCCCTATGCCTCATTTAAACCCCTTAAACTTAAAAAAAATCCCTCAAAACCAGAAACTTACAAAATTATGATTGGCAGGATTAGGGAATGAGATTACAAACTGAACCAATGAAGTTACTTAGTTTTGCATAAAACCAGGGTTTTATGGAAATAGTTTCAGCCTAGTACTTCAGAAAAAGTCTGAAACAGAGAAGAGACATACACACACTGTCTTGCCATTGTACATATATTCACCTCCTCAGCAAACTTTTGCCAGAGATATTTAGTATCAGACCTATTCTGAAAAATCGTAGTCAAAATTCCAATTAGAGAGATTCTGGGATTACACTGTGCTTTACAACTAACAAGTGTTGTGTTCCTTCACAGAAATGAGTTACAGCTCACACAGTAAAAGTATCAAGGTTTTAAGGGGTCATACGACCTTCAAATCAAGCAGCATAACTAGAAGCCTAACTAAAAAGACACAGCCCATCTTAATGATGGGACAAATGGTACTCCTGGTAAAAAGATTTTAATTGCTATGGCTGCATTCAAGGCTTCTCAACCCATGACCCTTCAACATCACTTTTCAACTAGCTCAAAATTTTAGGCTCCAAAATGCATGGAAACAGCTTTCCCATCAGAACCAGCTTCAATTAGCAGAGTTTTCACTGACAACCATAGCTTTAATAGCTTGAGCTCAAGGCTGTGCAGTCAGTGCTACGCAGCCTTCAGACAGGTGCCTATTGCAGCAGAGAAGGCAGAGAGGACTGCCAGCCAGGCTCACCTTTTGGGTGCTATTGCTGGCACGGGGGCCAGGACAGACCCCAGCCCTGCACAGAACTACCTGCACTCCCGAGAGAGGGAAATGGCACATACACCAACAACGTGGGTGCTGCAGGTCCCCCGGGGGACCCGCAGAGCCAAGGCCGGCCCGCAGCCGCACCCAGCAGTGGTGCAGACAGAAGCGCTGCCACGTTTTCCCCCATGCTCATTTTAATTAAACAGCAGGCCTCACGCACCGAAGTGCAGCTCTAGCTCCAAAACCTCGCTGGAGCCTGTGGCTCTTTGAAGCCAGGATTTTGCTCCGGAGCTGTACACCTGGTGCTAACTTGTTGCACTCCTGGAAATGCCATTTGAATGGCATCATAAATCCTGTGAAAATACAAGGGTGGACAGGCTCCTCCAGGCTTCCGTGAGAGCACATGCTGCTGTGAAAGGAAAAACAAAGCCAAAAACATGCCCCCCACACTGCCCTATCCCCTCTCCCTTCCAGCCTGCACTCCTGAAGCCCTCCCTAATGCTCCCCAAACACCACAACGCTGACAGCATAGGGTATGATCACTTTCACTCATGCTTTCCAAAACGCCGCCTCATTTCGGGTGTCCCACACGGCTGAGCGCCTGCCACCTCACTTGAGAGCAACAGGAGCTGCGCCGGGGATGGCAGGTCCCGGGAAACCAAGACGTGAGCTGCTCCTCCGCGGACACCGCTCGCAGCAAGCAAAGCTTGCCCCAGCCAGCTCCTCTTACGCAGGTCACGGCTCTCCCCGCAACAGGGTGTCCGCCACAGGCTGTTTCCACGGGCAGAGAGGCCGCTGGGACCGGCACTGTCCGGGCTGCCGCGCTGGTGCCGGGGAACGGGCACTGTGCTCACCGCCGGAACCCTCCCGCCACCGCCGCCCCAATGAGGCTAATGCTCTCTCGGCCCCACCGCCGCCGTGCTCCCAGAGCGGCCTCCCCTCCCCGCCGGGGGCTGCGCAGGCCTCGGCGCGGCTGATCCGGCACGGGCGCCGCCGAGGCCCCGGCGAGGGGCAGCTGCCCCCGGCTTACCGGAGGATCTGCGGGTGAGGTTGATGATCTCCTCGGAGAAGCCGCCGCCGCCCGCCACGCTGCCGTTCATGCTGCGGCCTGAAGGTGAAGTCGGCTCCTGGGGAGGCCGCCTTCGTTTCCTTGGCCGCCGCCGGAGGGCCACGCCGCGGAGCGCTGGGAGTTGTAGTCCTTGGCCGGCCGCACCGCCCGTTGATGGGACCGTGCTGCCAGGCAGCGCCCGGCTCACTGCGGGCACGCGGCGAGGAACGCTGGGGCCCAGCACCTGCCCCTGCCCGCGGGGCCCGGCCCTCGGAACCAGCCAGGGTCCCGCGGCGGCTATCGGGAGCGGTGCCGGGTGCGCGCCCGGAGATAGGCACATCCTGAGGGCGAAGGGCCCGGGACGGCCTGCGGAACGGGGCTTCTCCTGCCAGAGCTCGTGATGGGTCTCCCTGCCTGCTGGGGACAACGGCACAGCGGCTTCCTGCCACATGCATCGCCTTTGCCCGGCACTGCTTTGCTCCCCAGACCAGGGTGGGCTGCTTGCTCAGGTTAAGGAGCAGGAGACCTGCTCCCAGACCTCTTAACTGGCCACACAGCAAACATAGAATCATAGAATCAAATAGGTTGGAAGGATCTTTAAGATCACCAAGTCCAGCCTTTACCTCACCACTGCCAAGTGCACCACTAAACTGTGCCACCAAGGGCTTTATCTACACGGGTTTTGAACATTTCTATGAATGGTTATTCCACTACATCAGATCAGTTACAGGCAGAAGCAAAAGCCCAGTGCAGACAGGTATCACGGACATCTATGCCAACTCCTAGTTATCCTGCAGTGCAATGCAGTGGTAGCCGTATATTCAGAACCACAAATAGCACTTGAACCGCCGTACTGACCACCGGTGTTGAGAACAATACGTACTTAACTACGTCTTGCAGAAGGTGCTCAGTTTGACACTTTGGGAAATTTCCCCAAAGCTCTACAGAACAAGTAGTTACCTACATATAAAAGGCAAAGTAGCTCAACTTTAACAGAGGAACCACTTTAACTTCCTTAAACTAAGACTCCCGAACCTCAGGGAATTCATAGGAAAAAGACAGCAAGGCAAAACTTACCCTGTTTATTTCCTTATTAAACTTTATCCTCATCTATTTCAGCACAAGATGCAAGTGTAGTAATGCAGACAATGACAACAGGGAACAATAAAGAGGACCTGGTGCAATTTAATCACCTAACTGCTTGGTGCTATTAGGACAGCCACATCTACACAGGCACTTTTCTGATGAAAATGAGGACCAGGTGCTCTGATCTTCAGTGTAACACTAGCAGTTTGTTTGTTCTATATTGTAGAGCAGATAAACAAACATTTTTTGACTGCATTCATTCCAAGATTATTTGCACTTATGGACTCCTGAATTTAACAGGGAGAGACACACTGGGTGCTATGGTGAAATCAGAAACAACAGTATTTTAATGAGAAAATCTTAGGGAGGGAACTCACACATTTTATACAAGACACACTAGGTTTGTTGGGACACATGCTCATCTTGCTCACATGGCCTAAGCAGAAAGAGAAACAAAATGTACAGAAATACTTCTGTCCAGAGCTTGCTGAAGGCCTCCTCCCATTTAAGTCATGGCTTTTAGATCAGTCATTAAATGTAGAGAAAAATGTAAACTGCAGTGTTTTATTGCTTTGTCTCTTCCAAAACTGCATTTGCAAGTAAGCCTTTGTAAGCAAAATTGTGCTTTTATTTACACCTTTGTCTCTTCAGTATGCAGGTCTGTAAATAAGAACTCTCTTAAATGTTTCTCTGATCTCAGCATAGACCTATACTCAGCAATTTATGGTATACTATCAATGAGCAAGGGCAGGCCATGAAGGTGGAAGCCTGAGACTTCTGCCACTGATGTTTATGTATTTAAAAAGCAAAATAAAATAAGTCTTTACTTGTTGTGCACAGCTACAGTTGGAAGGTGATGGCTGTAGTGCTTGCAGTACTTTTTACTTTCTCCATCTTTCCTCTCATCCGCATCCCCCTTGTTTGTTACCTTGCTTTCAACATTGTTAGTTTGACTGTTAGTTTTTGGAGGAACAACCACCACCCCACCCCAAAAAACCCAAAAAGTCTCTGGTTATAAGGAATACAATTGGGGTGTGAGTCAAGGGACAGTTATCCTGTCATTTGGATGAACACAGGATTATGCTTTCTTCATCTAATCAAAGCCATCCACATTGTTTCAGGACAATAAGTGTAGCCTATTCTTCACAATAAGTGAAGAAATAACGTGTTACCTCATTTCCCCAGGCAATGTAGATAACAATTTAAAGACCCACTCGCTTTAGACAGAAAGCCATGAACTGTAAATCACATCCATTGTATTTTGCATCCAATCATAACATAACCAGCCCTTTTTGGATACAGAACAGAATCATTTGTAAAAAAAAAAAAAAAAAAAAAAAAAAAAAAAAAAAAAAAAAAAAAAAAAAAAAAAAACCCAAACAACAAAAAAAAAAAAAAAAAAAACCCCAAAAAAAAAAAAAAAAAAAAAACCCCAAAAAAAAAAAAAAAAAAAAAAAGAACAAAACACAAAAACAAACAAAAAAAAAACCCCAACAACAAAACAAAACAAAACACAAACCATAAAGGAAAATGTGTATTCTAAAAACATAAATGTCATACTTGAGAGGCCGTAAGAGTTTACCGTCATCATTTTTAGAGTCACTAACGTCTTTCTTTCCAAACATTGCAAGTGTTGGAGTACTTTATTCTGCCTTTATAGAATGCTTGCTAAAAATGTGGTCTTTGATTTCCAAATACAAGTAATTCTTTTGGTAGAAGACAAGTGCACTATAGCCTTTAATCCAGAAATACTGGTCCTTTAAAATAAGTTTTCACTGTAAATCTAGACTACAGATTCCTCTTTATGCTGATCTGGTTGAAAGATCTAGTAACTGCTGTAGTATGAGCAGTGTATTTATTGCAAGTATTTATTACAAGTAATAAAAAGTAAACCTATTGAATAGTATTTCCACATCCCTCATATCTTCTCACAAGTTAGACACATTTTATCTCATATAAAAAATGGGAAATACAATGCTTCTCTGCGGCACTCTGTAGAGCTGCAAGGACACATTCAGTAAAAGTTTCAGCAGCAATCATAAAGTAAACCAAGAGAAATCCCCTGAGACAGATAAAGCATGTGTCAAATGCTGTAAGAATTCTTGGTGAGGGAGACTTGCAGAATAGTTCCAAATATTGTAGAAATCCAGTTAACTTCTGCAACCTCAAAGACGTCCCCTCTTTGTGACAATAAAATACATGGCATTTCTCAGAACCCAGCAGCAAAGGCACTGGGAAGTTTCCAGGGGAAAAAAAAAAATAAACAAAAAACCGAAAGAAAAAAGAAAAAGACCGTTTATTTTTGAAATACAAGGTTTGGTGTCACTAAGCTCTTGACATAGAGCTGATGGTTCAGAAGTGTAATGCTTACTGGCATGATCCGAATAACACTTCCCTACTGTCTTCTCAGATGAAAGCCCTGTTCCTTATGATCTACCTCTCCTGAAGAGCCTGGAAACTGCTGGAAAGGCTTATGTCACAGCTGGAAGGGTTTATATCACACCTGGAAGGGTTTATACCACAGACACCTGCATCTCACTGCAATACCTGTTTCTTGTTGCTCCATGTCCCACATGTGAAACAAATGGAGACTGCAAGAGCAATATTTTCTATTTGGTTATTAATGAATGGCAGAAGATATTCACAAACATCTCCCCCATCATTGGAAAAAACATTAGATGAAGGAGTAAATTGGAGCAAAAAATTATTTACACCGTTTTTTAAGAAGCTTACATTTGTAAACTGTTGATATGAAACATGCCAGGGGGGTTGGAACTAGATGATCTTAAGGTCCTTTCCAACCCTAACTATTCTATAATTCCATGAAAGCTATACCTAAAGTTCTCCTTACTACTTCAGTTTAAGAGCTCAAGGTGCAATGAACAGCATGCCTTACTACCTACATTTATTAACTTAGAATCATAAAATAGTTAGGGTTAGAAAGGTCTAGTCCAACCCCCTTGTGGGCAGGGACACCTCACACTAAACTATGTCACCCAAGGCTCTATTAAACCTGGTCTTGATCACTGCCAAGCATGGAGCACACACAACCTCTCTGGGCAACCCATTCCAGCATCTCACCACCCTAACAGGAAAGAATTTCTTCCTTATATCCAATCTAAACCTCCCCTGTTTCAGTTTGAAACTGTTACCCCTTGTCCTGTCACTACAGTCCCTAATGAAGAGTCCATCCCCAGCATCCCTATAGGCCCCCTTCAGATACTGGAAGGCTGCTAGGAGTTCTTAACACAGCCTTCTCTTCCCCAGGCTGAACAGCCCCAACTCTCTCAGCCTGTCTTCATATGGGAGATGTTCCAGTCCCCTGATCATCCTCGTGGCCTNTTCTTAACACAGCCTTCTCTTCCCCAGGCTGAACAGCCCCAACTCTCTCAGCCTGTCTTCATATGGG